>CAUYLG010078707.1:0-22035 GCA_963573385.1 Cacajao melanocephalus | reverse complement strand
CCGCCCGCAGTCCGGGTGTGGTGTGGGCCTGGCAGGGCCGCCCGAAGTCCGGGTGTGGTGTGGGCCTGGCAGGGCCGCCCGAAGTCCGGGTGTGGTGTGGGCCTGGCAGGGCCGCCCGAAGTCCGGGTGTGGTGTGGGCCTGGCAGGGCCGCCCGAAGTCCGGGTGCGGTGTGGGCCTGGCAGGGCCGCCCGAAGTCCGGGTGTGGTGTGGCAGCGGGTCTGAGACGGTCCACGACGTTCCTCCTCTCTGCATGTGCTTCCTGCCCTTCATGTCAAAAGACAGAACAGATTTCCTGTTGCTAGAATCCAGGCTGGCCTTGTGACTGCTTTAGGGTAGAATGTGGCAGAAATGGCATTTTGGAACTCCTCAGCCCAGACCTTAAGTGACAGCCACTTCACTTCCTTGGAATGCTCGCTCTTGAGATTCTCAGAGAACCTGTCTCCGTATTGTCAGAAGTCCAGGACACGTGGAGAGGCCACGTAGAGAACAGAAATGCTCCTTTAGATGCCCTGGATGAGCTCACGGCGGAAGGCCAGCACCAGTGCCAGCCACAGGAGTGAACCTCGCTTATTTCAGCCCAGCTGAACCCCAGATGGCGGCAGCCCCAGATGCTACCACATGGAGCAGAAGAAGCACTCAGTAACCCACAGAACTGAAGAGCGTGCTGCAGGATTGCGCCTGTCCGAAGAGAACCGTTTCTCATTCCCTGAAGGCTCCTGTAGACTGGGCGTGGCTCTCGGTGTTCAAGTGAATCATGTTACAAGTTGTGCGACCAGATAAGGACTCTATGTATCTAAAGTTCACCAGCGCACAGTCAGCCTGTGCCTTCCTATTTTTTTTTTTAAATAGATTTTTGCATTTCCAGTGGATGATTGGGAGTACGCTGTGCTGTTGATCGCCTAGGGAGATACGGTGCCAGGGAGATTCAAGGGGGTGATGTCAGAAGGCAGAAGTTGTTGCTAAGATAGAGGCATCTCCTCAGTTCCTCAGAAAATGATGTTGGTTGTGGAAGTGATGGTGGGTGAAGCTAGCTATTATCTGAAAGTGTCTTGTGAGATTTTTGTCACAGAGATCTGAAGGAACCTCAATCTTTGTTGAAGCAGGAATTATCATGCTTTCATGTTCTATTTCATGCGGCAAAGAAATGCAAGCTTTGTCCAAATGTGTGCTTTGTGTTAGTTTTACATTTTGTGTGTTTATGGTATATTTTAGCTTTTTGACATGATATTTTATTTTAACTTTCTTGTTTTAAGCCAGTTTATTTGTTAGCGGTCTTACGGGCAATAACTACAGGATAGCCCTTAAGAAATTGGGAGTGGGCTTTACCTAGTATAATTTCAGGTTGCAAGAAACCTCTCCCCAAAATAATCACCACCTGCCTTTTGGACCCTGAAATTCTGTTGTAAGAGTTTCACTGCATCTCTTTAAAGTGTTTATCCCTGCTAGAACACAAGATGTAGAATAGTAAGATATTTTCCTTATTTAAACATTAAATTCAACACATCTTCAGCTTCTTTTTTGAAAATACATACTCATAAGTAAATCCATAAAGATATCACACATCTGAAGAGAGAAAATAAAAGGTTTGCCAAACGTCTGAAAAAGGTGGTAAGATCCTAAAACAAAACTCTAAAACTTCATCGAATTGAAAAGAGGAGGTCATTACAGCTTGCCGACTAATTCACAGAAAAGGTAGCAGTCTCACTGCCTAAGAAAAATTGTGTATTGTGTTTATACTGACAACCTTATTCCCTATAGAAATAAATTTTGTCCTATTTTGACAGTATAGAAATATCTGTGAATTAAAAACACATAATTTTGAAAAAATATAATATGAAAATCTTTTATAATCTCACTTTGCATAATTTTAGCTAAAGAAAATGTTCCTTTATATTTTTTAACTGACAAAATTCTGCATTTTTCATAGTTTTAGCTAGTTTTTTATTCTGATCAAATCAGTGCCCACACTTTCATATGTAAACCTGTAGTTTATTTTTCAAGTGTTTAATTTCCTCTTTATTTTTTTTTCTTGTTAAAGATTATTTGAAACCATCATAAAATTTATATTATTTTTTCATAGAGCTGTCTAATATTTTCAGAAATTACAGGTTGTGATAAAGTCATCAAATTGTACAATACATGTAAGGGAGAGGGAGAAATTAAAAAAACAACAACAACAAAAAAACCCCACAACTTTGATTTGGAAATAGTTTCACATTTACAGAAAAGTTACTAAAATAAGAATAGTACGTAGTACACCTGTGTAGCCTTTACCCAGATTAATCTGCTTTTAGCATTGTGTTCCTTTTTCTGTCTTATTTGCTTTCTTCTCTCTCTCTCTTTTTGCTTTAGCCCTGTTTGTATGTATGTTTTATGCAAGTTTTAATTTTTTTCTTGGTATTTTTATCCTGTACCATTTTAGAGTAAATTGCATTCATCATAGCCCTAAAACTTCAGTGTGTATTCATGAAGAATGAGGATCTCCTCTTTAGAACATTAAATGTCGCTGCAGTGATTCTATCCAGCGACCATCAGCATATTCCATTATTCCATTTGGTCAATTGACCCCGTAATGTCCTTCCTGGCCTTTCTTCTTCCTCGAGTACACGATTCAGTCTAGGAAGAGATTGTCATGCATTTTTCTAGCCTCCTGGAACATTTGGGAAGCCTATTTTTGCCTTTTATGACAAGGACATTTTGAAGAAAACAGTCCCTTTTAAAAAGAGAGACAGTTTCTCATTTCATGTTTGTCTGACGGCTCTGCATGGTTAGACTCGGGCTCTTCATTCCAGGCCAGGAGTGAAGGGTGTTTTTCTCTAGGGGCATGCGATGTCCATCTGTCCTTCAAAGTCGGTGTTAACTCCAATCACCTGTCTCTGGGAGACCGTGCAAATTACATGAGAATTTCCCCCTAGATTTGGCATCTGTTGGTGCCTGAACTGAAATTTACCATGGTGGCTGCAAAATGATGGTTGCTTCTCCGCATTTCCCGGTCAACACTTAGCATTCTACTATAAGCAAGATCCCTCTTTTCCCCGCCCTGATTTGTTTATGTATTGATTATTGGCTTGGACTTGTTAACAATATTTTATAAGTGGTCTATAATTTGTTACTGCCCTTAATTATTTTGAGGTTCAACTTATCCCATATTAGGCCTATAGGAGCACCTTTCAGCTGCCCCCTGAGTCTGTGTGACATACCCCTGCTTTTGGGTCTGTCTTAAGTCAAAAAGCCAGGGGCTAGAGAGGCAGAAATGAGTTTTCTAAATTTCTTTATTAGCATATCTTTGGTCGGCCTGGATCACAGAGTTGTATTGTGAGCCATGGGATGGAAGGAACCAGAGTTTGACCTTAGGGAAGCCCCTTCCCTGCTGCAGAGAGGACGGAGAGCCCATACCTCACAGCCAGGCATCCCAGCAGGGTAAGGGAGAGAGACGCAGGTAGACGGACGAATGAGCATCCTGGCTCCCATTCCAGGCTGACATCTCACAGAGGAGTCGAGGCTGAGGAGAGCCCATGGCAGGAGAGCTGTTCTCCTGTTCAGTGTCTTGAACTTCGGCGGGATGGCAGTGTGATCACAGAGCAAACGTGCTGTGGCAGGGCACAGGGAGACTGCTTAGCGTGCTGGGGCCTGAAGGCCACAGGGAGTGTCCATGGTCACCAGCTCTGCTGGGAGCTGAGGCCCTGAAGGCGTGCAGCAGAGGCGCACGGTCACCAGCTCTGTCAGGAGCTGAGGTCCTTCTTGCAGGGGGCAGCATGGTACATGGGTATGACCCTGCTGCAAAGGTCACAGCACAAACAGCCCTTCAGGAGACAGACTTGGGGTGGGGTGGTGGGGAAAGGGCCACAGCCTCACCAGGCACTGACCCAGAAAATGAAGTAAGTACAATCTCACCAGGCACAGCTTAGCAGAATCTGCCAGGCACCAGGAAACATGGCCAGCTCGTGGCTCTATAGCAGAAATTAGTGCAGACTCAAAGGACCCATGCAGACCCAAAGCATCTTCCTTACATTGCATACGTCTGTTGCCTGGGCCACTGCTGTGGATACCTGAAAGTCTGAATATTTACCCCAAGAGACAGAGCCAGGCGCTGAGAGACTTTTGAGCTATAAGAGAATGAGACGACATGACATGGAAAGTTGACAGGGTTTCACTGCAACTCTCCGCAGTCGCCCGCCCAGGGGAGGCTGGGTGACAGAGTCAATTAGTCCCAGAAAATGAGATGCCACGTTTTCTTTGTCTGAGGAGAAGCGTATGTGACTTTTGATTCCGTTACACACTCTTTGGCCAAGAGATCATTCCAGAATCCTGGCAGGCAGTGTCTCTCACTGGACCGTCTCCCACTCTGGAACTCTTGGGCTGTTCCTGCTAGTTTTGCAAACCTGAAAGTCAGACAGTTACGCCCACTGCCCACGCTGTGTTA
This sequence comes from Cacajao melanocephalus, assembly GCA_963573385.1. Taxonomy (NCBI): domain Eukaryota; kingdom Metazoa; phylum Chordata; class Mammalia; order Primates; family Pitheciidae; genus Cacajao; species Cacajao melanocephalus. Next base: position 17,611 of record CAUYLG010078707.1, on the reverse strand, counting down.
CGAGGCTCCATGGAGCCTCCCATGTGTGTATTTTTAAGTTTTCCTAGGTTCGTTGTCTGGCGTATTCAGTTTTGTGTGAAATAGACTTGGTCCCAAACTATTTGAACTCGGGAGAATTAACTGTAATTGGTTCAGGGAGATAAAACATATTCCCCCAGGAGTCGATGATTTTGAAAGGGTATTTTTTATTTTGGGCCAGGTAGACATGAATCATCAAACAGGTATACAGCATATGGTGTTCTTATTTCTGACCATCGAATCCAGATGTAGGCTCTGACTAGTGGTTCCAGATTTCTGGTCAGTCTCACTGGGCTAATAAAAATTACTAACATTTGGATGGAGCTTTAAAGTCTCACAGCACCTTCTTGTGCATTTATCACATTAGATGGTGGTGTTGGCGTGAGTGATTTGTGCCTTCACCTGCTGACCCAAACACCCAGCCAATAGGCTTTTGTCTCTTTCTAAGAATTTTTCGTGAGGCTGATCCAGTGACTCAAAGCTATTTTAGAATAAGACAGAAAATGAATAAATTGAGAGACGTTGGGCCTTTCTTGTCCAGAAGAGTCAAATTCCCTGTGTGTGGTCATAGAAGAGAAACTGTAGCTGGTTTGGGGGGTGTTCTTCCTCTAGTTGACTGTCTAAGCATATCCTTTTATTTGATGTGAAAATGAAGGGAAATATTATTGTCCCAATTAAAGACATAAATATACACAAGCACGGAAGAGGCTAAATGACGTATCTGAGGCCTCGCTTTCAAGAATGAGCAATTAAAGCTCTGGTCCAGCTCATTTTTTCAAAGTAAAACCTTTTTTAAAGCCTTATCATTCACAGACATGTCTGAAAAAGCTGAATCTTTCGTGCTGGCCTGCATTCCAATAGGTGGCTACAATTAGTCAGAATATGGAGTTACATTAAACAAGTGTATTTTTAGAAGTACGTTAGCGTGCGGTTTTGCAAACTCACATTCATTCTTATGAAAAGCAGTGAGTGCTGTCGTAAAAAAATACTGTCAAGATTTACTACGTCTTCATGAGACCCAGGGCTAAGCCAAAGGGATGCCATGCTCCCTAAAGCTTCTTGTAGCTGCTGCCTCTGAAACTCTACTCTGTAATTTGGTAAGTGTTTTAAAAAAATACACCTAAATGGCTACCACATGGTGGAAAATTAGCAATCTGGGACTGGACCTTCCATGTGGTATTAAATCCACATATGGAAAAAGTTAAATATTATCCTCAGTGCCCTCCATGTGTTCAATCATATTAAATGAAATGCTTATAAAGCATGACATTATTTAACATTTATAAAGTTTGGCACATCTAGTAAAACTTATTACTGTTCTTTTGAAAAACTTCATGCAGGTGCCTTCTGAGCTCACATCAGTCTGGATGTCCTATAATATGCATGCGATTTGTTACTGATTACAGCACTAGACAAGCAGCCGTAGAATTCCAACCAGGATAACTTCATACGTCACAAAGTGCAGTCGCTGGTGGTAGGCAGTGCTGTGGTACATTGGTCCACAATAGTCTCCGTTTCCATATGAAGGATTTTATAAAACACGCAGACTGAGGGATGTACCATAAATTGGTTTGACAAAACTGACTAACGTAAATGGCTCCAAATATCTTGTTTCCCAAATTTAAATGACACAGCCACATGATCTTTGCAATCTGCATTTGGGAACGCAGCAGGGCTGCTGAATAAATACCCCATTCCTATTGATGCTGCTGACAAAACAAGAACTTTGGGGGGAAATTTCCCACCCTAACTTGGATCACTTAGACACAGGGAGACATTTCCTGAGCCCAAGGTCTAGTTTCTCAATTTGCTAGGGGCAGACTCTTATGCTAGATGCTTTAGAACTGAGATGTTCCTTCCACCTTCAAATGTAGTCCCATTCTCTGGTTCAGCAGTGTGGTTTACGCCCCCATTGGTGTCCAAACGGCCTGGAAGGTTTGTTAAACATAAGAGATCTGGTCTCCATCCTAGATACACTGCATCTGTGTGTGTAAGAAGCTCTGCAGCTGACTTGTGTTCAGTCTAAGTCGAGACTCTCTGAAAGTCTGAAGTCCGTTGTCTAGAGAGAAGAAAACCAGAGCTGAGAAGGTGATCAAGTGTCCTGACTATGCACAGCGAGGCCTTGCTGAGTAGGAGGATGCAGTGTTATCCCATGATCACTGGAGTTTCTAGTGGTACAAATTTGACCTATGTAGAATTTAGTCCCTTGGTTCCTGGATAAAATGAGTTGCTAAGGTGTATTGAATAACCCGCCATAATAGTAGAACATGTCACCTCAACATACTCATTCTTTTCAATTTTTTCGAGATGGCGTTTCACTCCTGTTGCCCAGGCCAGAGTGCGATAGCGTGATCTCAGTTCACTGCAACCTCCACCTTTCAGTTCAAGCGATTCTCCTGCCTCCCAGGTTCAAGTGATTCTCCTGCCTCAGCCTCCCAAGTAGCTGGGATCACAGGCGCCCGCCACCACGCTCAGCTAATTTTTGTGTTTTTAGTAGAGACGGGGTTTCCCCATGTTGACCACGCTGGTCTTGAACTCCTGACCTCAGGTGATCCACCCACTTCAGCCTCCCAAAGTGCTGGGATTACAGGTGTGAGCCGCCACGCCCGGCCAATACGTTCATTCTTGAATCTCAGCCTGGGAGAGAGTGAGAAGGGGACCTCACTTTGCTGAGACTTGATACCCAGAGGTCTGAAACCACCGTAGAATTTAGTGTCCTTTTAAATTGCACTCTTGGAGAGTTTTGTTTGTTTACCCACGGGTCAAAAGAGTTTGTCCTGCCATATTTGTAATAGATCAAACTCTTAGGCAGTTTAAAAGATATACTTGGTTTCATACAGAACCTAGCAAATTTGCCAAGCCCAATTCTTCCATGTAAATAATATGACTGAAATCCGTTTCAGTGCCACATACTGTGAGGCAGTGTGTGATGGAAAAATGTTTCAGGTTCGGTGAAACAATCTTGCTTCACAAGAAACACCTGGGACAAAGTCTCACCTTGAGACAAGCTAGAAAGAGTCAGTGACTACGTCTAAAGAAAAACAAGCAAGGCATTTCCAAGGAGCTTTGAGTTTCTCCGGCACGAGACTCCCGTCACCGTGTGCTGCTGCCGTCCTCCGTGATAATGTCACTGTGGCTGATGCTACAGTATCTTTGGTTCTCTGGGTCTAGATTTTCCCATATAGCAACAAACTGCTTCAGGCAGCTCATAGATGATCAAAGGCTCAACAAGCTGCCAAGTGTAATGTAACTACCTGTAAATGTCAGTGTTCTTTCAAATACGTGTTTTTACCCCTTAGTTCCAAATTTTGTGCTGTACACTAATGTCACTTGGGAGCTGGCATAATAGTGTCTGATGAGAGAACCCCTGCAGTTACTTCTGTATTTTCACAACAATTCTCCACAAAGCAGTGGCAAAAGTCCATCACCGTACAGTTTCACCCCACAGAAGCATCTCCTTCTGCGGTTGCTCATAGAATTTCTTCCTTTTGGGTCCTTTTATGATGAGTGACTATTGACTCTTCATATCTCACTGCCTTAGAAGTTCCTACAGGATTACTAGAACTGGGAGACAATCTTTTTTATTTTTCTGTAACATTTCAGGCTGAGTTTTTTACTACAAAACTATTGTCATTTTTTGCCACTAGTGACAAAATGTGAGTACTTGCCCACCAGCTGCCAAGAGTCATTTTCAAAAAGATTGATAAAATGCATGATTCCTTTGTTTGTTTATATTTCTGGTTGAGAGTACAGATGGGTAGCTCTTGGATTTTGGAATCAACTGTATTTTCGATCACAGTATGTTGCTCCAATTGTCAGGAATAGGAGAGCCGACCACCCAGTTTTGCATGTTACAGTTGGCCCTTGATTTGCTTTGAGTGGATGAAGGAGAGATTATGGGTGTTTGGTCCAGCTGGATTAGGCTGTGGCTTCTTTCTCTGCATCAGGAATGTTGGCAGGATTGGGCTTTGGCACGACTTCCTGGGGCAGTATGAGTCTGGGCACAGGGGAGCTGCCGTATTAAACAAAGCCGTGCCCCATAGCAGGGCTGCCTTCTGCCTGGCTCAGAGCCCCACCGGCAATCTCTCTGCCATCTGGCTCCAGTGAGGGCTGAAAACCTCAGTCCACAGCCCAAGCGAAATGTGCGCGGGCCAATGAGAGTTGGAGACACTCGAATGAAAGGAAAGTCAGAGACCACAGACTTGCTTCCCCACCAGTAAGTGGAGAATGCTGATTAGGAAAATAGTAAAATAGTGCGGAAGGTAGCTTAATTGACAAGATCAGGATTATTTGTTGATTAATCAACAGTCACTTGGTAGATAAAATGTATTTGCTAGTGTGTGTGCGTGCATGTAGAAATATAGGCATTCATATTTGCGCCTATAAATACTTATACACATCTATTATTTGAACTTTAAAAGTGTACACGTGTATTGGTTTGCCAGTCTTTTTAATTCATATATAATATTTGTACGTATTTATGGGGTACATGGGACATTTGGCTACATGCATAGAAGGTGCAGTGGTCACGTCAGGATATTCAGGGCATCCATCACCTTGAATATTTATCATTTCTATGTGTTGGGGACATTTCAAGGCCTCTCTTCTAGATATTTAAAAGTATACAATGCATTGCTGCTAACTTTTCACATAGATACAAGGCCATTTCTTCCAAGGTTGGTTGACTGACTGTAATCCTAATTGTCTTCCTTCCAGAAAGTACAACAGTAATGCATCATCCGTTTCTTTCCAATGGAGTGAGAATTTAAAGACACTCGCAGAGCATCCTGAAGGCAGAAACCTTATAGAGTTTTACATAATTTCATAACTATTTTTAAAAGAACTCACCCCCACTGAGCTATTTCAAAGTAATCACTTCAGTTCTTTTAATGAATAGAAAACAATGAATTTCTTTGTGCATTCTTACTCCAGTTTCAGGAATAGTTCGTTACTTAAGATAATTACGATTGCAGCTGGCATACACGGGCTTTGTAAACTGATGCATGGTACATGGTGCGGTAAACGGACTCTTGGCACCCAAACAGCGCCTTGAATGCGGAGGGGAGCAGGCATCCTAGGGTGCCTGGGATCCAGAAGCAGCATTATTCGGCATGCTTTGCAGAGGAAGTGGGGAGAGTGGTTAACTGGGGGAGTTGGCTTCAGAGAAAGTCCGCTAAAAGAGTTTCTACTGGACTCAAGAGGAGGAAGCTGAGGTCTGCCAACTACTTCTATGGTAGGGAACCACAGCTTAGAAAAGTCGTGACCTAAGGAGGGTCAGTATGAATCTACATGCTGGGATTTGTGGCTTTTCTGCGACTTACACCCATTAAGGGCCTTTCTTAGGGTTACATAAAAACAATTCTAGTTACAATTAACTTACTGCAAACAGCAGGCTCCACATGTGCATAAGCTGCTGCAGCTTCTGTGACAGACGTGACCCTGGCCAGGTGGGAGAGGCCGGGGTGTGCAACGGTCCAGGGCCAGCATTCTCAGAGCTTGCTCATCCGTCCCAGTGTTGCTGGGAGAGGGACTCCAGTTTGCCATTGCGTTTCTGTATCTGTATATTGCTGTATGTAGATACGTCCACACACACACACACACACACACACACACACACATTGAGACTTGACAGCCACATTTAAAGAAAAGATATTAGCTGAAGAACAGAGCTAGAGTCCAGCATCTGGTTTCAGTAAAGTCTGGCCTTTGTGCCCAGTTTTACAGCTAAGCTGACTGAGGTACCAGGAAGTCATGACTTGCGTAGGGTCAGCGTGTCAGGCAATAGCTCGGTTGCTATATGATCCCCAAACCCTTATAACTTTCAGCCCTATATTTTAACTGTTAAGCCACAGGGCCTGCTATAGAATACGCCACAAAACATCCCAGATGTGCATCGAGAGATCCTTTCGTAACGCAGCTAACATCATGTCCCCTCAGGACTTTCTGGTTATTGGATGTTCTTGGTGACCCCTCCTGCCATGTAAGCGCATTAACCCAAATGTTATGGGGATTTCCCCACATGACAGTCTGATAAGATTTTCTTATGAGGTCACTTCCTAGGAAGGCAGGGATTTAAAAGCTGCCGCAACGGGCAGTGAAGCAAGCAACATGTGGCTTCGCTTCCAGTCTGTCATTTAAAGCAGCGAAGAATTTGTATGGATAAGATTTCGGATGCAGCTGATGTAGCATTTTTTCTTTGTTTATAGGCTTTGGATTCACCTTGAAAAGACCCTCCCAGAACATCGGAAGTGCACCTGGTCCCTGAACGGTATATTAACTTCTAACATTTCTGACTTCCGGTCACGGAGATTTCAGAACCGGTTGCATACGGCAGAGGCCTTTCACTTTTAATGGAACATTTAGGAGAAGGCGGCTTTCCCTATTTTCCGTGTTATCTTCAGCCCATTAACTGTTATCAGCCCTGATAGAAACCATCCCGTCTCCCTGAAAACGTGAAGCACATACTGAGTTGCTTCTTGCCTCTTAAAGATTCAGGTCACTGGGGCACGTCACACTGAGACGGAACATGGTGACTGCTGCTGTGTACCCCTCCCAAGCACCCCTCGGGCCAGCGGTCGATCTTCACTGAGGTTGGCTGGTGCCTTTTAGCCTGAGCTCCAACGGTGTGACTCAGTACAAGCCACTTCTTCAGAACTATCTTGGAACTTTAGGTGCGTTATATTATTCAATTTAAAAAACTAATTTGTTTCTTTCAAAAAAGTTTGTGAGTTTACTGAGTCTTCCTTTTCCAAAAAAGTCTATGAGCTTTTGAGTCATGTTTTTTAATGCAAGGATTGACTTTCCCATGGCATCCAACCCTGTAGATGATCATCGGAAACAGATTTGACTGTGTTTGTTTACCAAAAGGCTGCCTAAACCCGACTCTGCCCTGAATGTTTTGTTTTCCACATTTATGTGCTAAATCTGTGTCATTTGGTAGTTTGTCTCTGCAGAACCACGGCTGGTCTTGCGTAACTAATCAGCAGAGGCAGCCGTCCAGGGGCCCACAGAGACAAGGGAGGCCACAAGAGGAACGCAGCCGCCCGGCGGAAGAGGGACCTCCGGGCCAGCCGCTCAGCCACATTCTTCCCTGTCCCCAAGGTCACACTGAGCAAGTCAGGATGGCAAAGAAAGGCTCCGTCTCCAAACCGAACACAGGATTTGCTGTGGCGGCTTCCGGAGCCAAGGTGTGTGTGGGGTGGTATCTACAGACTTCTGTCACTGCTGCACTTAGAAGGCTTTGGAAAATCAACAGTGTTTGCTTCTGTCTTGTTCTATGGGTTATATTCTGGAAAAATATGACAGATGCTAAAATAGTAGATGTCAAATTTAAGTTTTTCATATAAATAGCCTAGTAGGGAGCTATTCTCAACTTTATAAGGAACGTATTTAATTGTTACTCTTCCCCTTTCTTTATTCTTTCCTTGAGAAATATTGAATGTCTGATCATGTACAAAGAATAGAATATGATGGGAAACAATACGAGTATCTTGTTACATGTCATATCGTATAAATCTTTAAATTGTGAACATAAATTAAACAGAGCCCCTCAGTGTCATGGCTCATGCCTGTAATCGCAGCACTTTGGGAGGCCGAGGTGGGCAGATCACCTGAGGTCAGGAGTTTGAGACCAGCCTGAGCAACATGGTGAAACCACTTCTCTACTAAAAATACAAAATTAGCCGGGTGTCGTGGCACGTGCCTGTGATCCCAACTGCTTGGGAGGTTGAGGCAGGAGAATCGCTTGAACCCTGGAGCGGAGGTTGTAGTGAGCCGAGATCGCACCATTGCACTCCAGCCTGGAAACGAGCGAAACTTTGTCTCAAAAAAAAAATTAGCTAGTATAAATAATTCCCAATTGAGTATCTTTATATATAAACCTTTGTGCATGTTTTTGATCATTTCTAGTTCCTAGAAGAAGAATGACCAGAGGTACCGAGCCAGAAAGGGATGACCATTTTTCAACGCTCTTAATTTCCCTCCGCTTTATTTCAATTAAGACGGCATGAGAATAATTGCATGCTATATCTTTTTAAACGTTGGATATCAAACATTAAAATTGCTGTTTTTGGGGAAGATTTAGGCAGATACTGCATTCAGATTATAGAAATATCAACGGGAGTGGTCTCAGAAGTTACACAGTATAAAATTTGACATCTGAATCTTGAAAATTTTTCAGTTAAATTTACATGTGTTATTTACTTCGTTAGTTTCAGCGTCTAGTTACAGAAACTGATCAAACAGGCAAAGTCACTGAGTCGCAGAGACTGACTTTGAAATCCTCAAAGGTTGCCCAATCTCTCACCAAAAGATTAAATCCCTCCTGTAACGTATCTTACAGAGCGTTAGTTTCTGCTTAAACACTCCCAAGGTCTAGGCATTCCTTACTTCACCAGGTGCCCTTTAAAGTTAGTTTTCATGTATGTATGTGTGTGCTTACACACCTTTGAGTCCTTGAAAATGATCCAGACCGACATCACAGCAAATGTACCATGTGGTTGGTTGACATTTCCCATAAGTTGTGTATGGTCCCTATTATCTTCATTCCATATTCTCAAATTTGCAATCAACTGGGACGATCCTAAAAGAACCTAGGAGATACTGGCACAAGACATAAGTCAGTTTCAGGCAATCTAACTGTGGTGTTACAGATGACTGTGTTAGCTCCTAACTGTGCCTTTACCTCTGACCATGAAGAATTTGCTATTAAAGAGAGTGTCTTCTGGGATCGTATGCATTCCCTGCAATATGGTCCTGCAGCATGGATACTGGAGTCATGTCAAGTTTCCAGGTCCCTAGAATTATTGGAAGGTACAATGTTTTCGTAGGATCAACAAATGTAATGGCTTCTTATTTATTATTTAGTGCTGCCGTAATAATAGTACTTCGTGATCATAAATTATTGCACAAACATTATCTTCTTTGAACCTCTAAATAATCCTGTGAAGTAAATATAGTACTTATGTTGTTCTTGATATTATTAGGTATAAATACATATTCTCAGTCTTAAGGTTGAAGAGGTCAAATTTCTTGAAAAAGCCATACATCTAATTAATTTTAACTGATGTACAGTGCTTGAAATTCAAGAACAGAACTTTGAATTGTACGTTCTGTGCTCTTTTTACCACTTAATTTAATATAATACCTTACCTAGCCCGTAGTTTCTGACTTAGCGCTTACTGATTTTACATGATACTATGGCGTAAACATCTAAGAGCCCTATATGAGTTTTAGGGTTTCTCTAATCCAAGGACTAGGTTAAGACAATCCTGTGGACTTTGATCAGATACAGTCCTTTAAAAAAAGAGTCTGCATTTGTGTACTGTGTCCACACATCCAAAATATTTCTTTTAATATCTGCGCAAATTTCATCAGGAGGAGAAAATAAGGGCCAAAACCTTTCATGTTGGATTTGATTTCTTGTCCCCCCGGATCAAAGAGGACATCTAAAACCAGAGAAACCAGTGACTGACAAATGGGAAGTGTATGCTGAAACGGGGCAGCTTTGCTGTTGATGAAAAAAGAATGGGTCAAGTTGGAGAGACCAAAGATGACCCCGTTTGTATCTAATTTGTATTTATTTATGTCCATCTGCTGCACAATTCCAAATGTTGTCATGTGGACTGTGGAAGAAAGAGACAGTATAGAATGCCTGAGCACAGCGTGACCTTTTAGCTCTTTGACTGAGAGCTCCGGAGTGAAGACAAATGTCATGTTGGAAGAGAAGTATCAGGATTTTCATTAGTCCATGAATCAGAATTTCATTTCAGCCTCACTCTTCATGCTGACACCCTAGGGTGTAGTAAAACAGAGTTCTAATCAAAACAGCATAATGAAATATAATCTACAAAGGAAAAGGTTTATAGGTTAGCTTTCAAAACAGACAGGTGTTCTTGGTATTTTAAGAATAAAATTCTCTGACAATTTTCTTTTGTAGTTGAATATGATCTGTAAGATGTATTATTTTCTTCCACAGAACTTCAGCAGTGCCACAGTAAGACACTTACAGGTCACATAAACAGAATGAAAATGGGGCTCAGAAAATCTTCCACATTAGAAGCTGTGTAGGGCAGAGGGGATAGTAACATTCTTTTCTGTGTGGTTGAACTAATTCAACTCAATTAATCGGTTTATTTATATAGTCAGTGTGAATAAACAAATATTTATTTAGCAGCTATTTAGTTGGCCCTCAGCAAACATTTATTGAGGGCCGACTTTATGTTAAGAACATTATCAAATCTTATCACCCTACCTGGTCTTTTACTGGACACATGGAAGAGAATAGTTAGGAAGTGAAAGACTAGGTGTCAACTGAAGAATAAATCCATCCGATGATTACGTCAAGCTGTTTGCACAGTATCATGTTATACCAGGCTCACTGCCTTCAGAAAATTCTTCAGCTGCCCTAATTCTTAGATGATTTAAGTCTCTAGTTCAGGACATTAAGAAATTAGAGATTCGAATCCCGTGTTTCACAACCCTTGTTCGTGTTGTCGTTAGCTTTTGAAAAGGAAGAACAATTTGCTGTTTCCGCAGTCATTGTGGCAGCGAAAACTCTATGGAATCGGTGTTTCTTTTTTATTCTATGACACCATCATCTTTCAGATAGACAGCTTTTATGGATTAAAAATGCATTAAATGTGGACACACTTTAATGCTGACCGTAGCATATGCTTAGTTATGCCAACTTATGTTCTGAATTTTGAGCCTTTGTCACATCCTAAGTCTAAGGTTTTCTTCTGAGTCATTTTCCGGTATCTGCCATGATGGCAATGTTGAGTGTCATCTGCATCTTACAACCCATGTTGCTGCTCAGGCCTCCTCAGCACTGGGACAGCGCCTGGCTTCTGCGCCTTCGATGCACGCTGAAAAAGCTGTGTCTACACTTGCTGTTTCACACCTCCCTTGTTTGACTCATGGATCTCTGAGAGGTAAACTGCTTGACGCTGTTGATAGGTCGTTGCTTTGAGCCTGTGTAATGGTTCTTCAAGGATTCACCTCCTCTAGCTCTGAAAATTTTATTTATTCCAACACACTTAGCTGTGCTCTGACATGTATAGGCACATTTCTTTGGACATATATTTAAAAAGTACTCTTTATTTCAGAAATGTTAAATATGAAGACATATAATCTCTGAATCAAGGAAAATAGGGCAACTAAAACCCAAGTAGTCCTGTTGCTCCCAGGAGGATGAGGAGCTGGACAAAGCAGCTGGGAAGTCAGGTTTGTACTGCATGGTGTACGGTCATCGTTCAGCTCCATGTGACCCCTCTGAGGGCACGGGTGTATGTGTTTGTGGTTGACTGCTCTGATATATTCCATTTCGGTTTCAGAACACCAGGAGACAACACTGACCACACGACTGTGATACATTCACAAACATACAGAAACTAAATGTGGCTCTAGGAAGAGATTGTTAAGGAAATTAATTTTTGCCACTGTTACTAGTGGTAAAAGAATAGCACTGACGCCAAACTCAAACTCAATTATTTTTCCCAGCATAAAAATTCAATACTCATAGTCAGAAGTTTTAAAAAAAAATATTTATGAAGTAAAAGTATATTTAATTTTTTTACAATTAAAAACATGCATCAAATATACCAAAAGAAAAAGAAAATCGAAAGGTCTTATTTCTAATACTTAGTAAAAATAGTTTACACAGAGAATCAGTGTACTTGGTTCTTCAGAAAAGACTGATTATCAGTGACTAGGAATCATTTATGTCATAACACAAGTTTTATAGTTTTTATTCTAAAAGTTATAAGCACAATGCAAAGAATTATTTTTCCTTATCCTTTCGAGAACAAACTACTGATCTAATACCCTATCGCCTCTGAATATTCTGTGCTGTATTTCCTATAAACAAGAGTCTTCCTACATAGGCTTAATATAATCATCAAAGTCAGATGATTAATATTGATATATTACTACTATTCAATTTGCAGAGACAATTCAACTTTGCTGATTGTCCTGACAATATTATTCTTTGTAGCAAAGTATGAAGCTCAGAATCCCCCGTTGCGCTTAGATGTGGGTATGGTTGGGGCCTGTGTCCCCACCTGAATTCATCTCAGATTGTAATCCCCACGTGTCAGCGGAGTGCCGTGGCTTTCTCGTTTCCTTTTCTCTGGAAAAGTTCCTCATTCTCTCCTTGACCTTCATTATCTCGACACCTTTGAAGACGACAGGCCAGTGCCTATGGAATGTCCACAAATTTGGATTTGTTTGATGTTTCCTCATAATTATATTCAAGATACGCATCTCTGGTGGAAACACCACAAAAAAGGGATACTTGGCTTTCTTTTCTCGCTGTGTCATAAAAGGAGGTGCCCAACTTTGATTTGTCCCATTACTGATAATGTGTAGTCGGATCCCTTGATGAAAATAATATCTACCCGTCTACTAAACTTACTCATTTTCCTTTGTAATTAGCACATACTTGGTGGGAAGCATGTTGAGACTATAAAAATATGTTCCTCAGCAAACTCCAATTGATTCATATATTTATTTACATTGTGAGGATTTGTGGTTTTCTATTTTAATCAGTAAATTATATCCTGTTACCATCATTTATTTGAGGATGATTTTGTTTTCCAGCTTTTGCCAATGGGAGTCTCTTTCGACATGGTTCTGTGGGGCCCTTCTTACCCTGCTTGGGCTCTGACAGCAGCATCAGCTTTCCTTCCTGGCCCCCTGGTGGCCCCCCTTTCCCACCCAGGCTCTGGCACTGTGCCGGGGGCCGTCTCATTCTGTCCCCACTCACTCACTGGTGGCATAATTGTCTTTCCTGCCCAAACCCACTCAATGGCCTTTGGAATGAATGAATTATTCAGGAAGGGAAGAGGAAGAAGAATTTTAGTTCTCAATGTTTTCTTTCAGTGGCTTTTCCAGACCTTCATTACTTTATTCACAAATTTTTTTGAGCATTGATATTTTGCTGAGATCTATCTTGTTCTAACAGATAAAAAGGGGAATAAGACACAGACGCCCATTTGGGAGCACGAAACATAGCAGGGGAAAGGAAACATGAGTACAGCCATCTAAAATTAGGGGTTGCTAATGTTCTACTGGAGGGATGAAGAGGGGACGTAGGAGGGCTGTTCCCCAAGGCGGGAAGATGGCCTCAGAGGAGAGGTCACTTTCAAACAGGGAACATTCTAGGACAAGCTTGTCTGACCCACGGCCCATGAGCCACGAGGCCCAGGATGGCTTTGAATGTGGCCCAACACAAATTCGTAAACTTTCTTAAACCATTACGAGATTTTTTGTGATTTTTTTTTCTTTCTTTTAGATATCAGCTATCACTAGTGTTAGTATATTTTATGTGTGGCCCAAGACAGTTCTTCTTCTTCCAATGTGGCCCACGAAGGCCACAAGGTTGGGCAACCCATGGATAGGTAAAGGCATGGAGGCCTGAAAGTGCATGTAATCTTTGGGAAGCAGCCAGTGGGTCCAGAAGAGCGTATGTAAATGTGTGTTAAGATAAAAGCAGGAAAAAGAAAGGTTAGGGCCAGATTAGAAGGGCTGTGAATGTCATGTTAAATTTTAAACTTTTCATGTTAGAGTTTGTGTTTTATAAGGAAAACGTTGGCAGAAGTGTAGAGAAGAAATTGGAACTACATAAGAGACCATTTTAGGAGAATATTATCCACCTTTCTTTCCAACTAAGCAAAAGGCCCAGGATTCTGGTCTACCCCAAGGCTTCCAGAGACGGTGAGGGTGGGGAAATTGTATGCTTCTGGGTCTGAGGCAGAGCAGCTGGGTGAAAACGTTCTAATGCACATTTGCTGAATTTCTGAGGTGTAAATACTCCCTCCCTGGTCAGTTTTAAGCTATCAACATGTCATTACTGAGAAGAGTTTGGAGGACATTAGCATAGTCACCTTCCCTAGCCGGTGCAAGCCAGCTCTAGCTCACTCCCGACAGGCGAGGATATGCCCTCTAAGGGGAAGGGAAATGAGGGTGGGATCACAGAGAATGACTTTATGCAAAGCTGTGGACTTAATGGAGCAGGTCAAAGACCTGCTGTGCACCTGAGCCAGCTGAGGCTGTCTAGGGCTGAGTCAAGCACCTGGTGGCCTCGGGGGCCTGATCCAAGGAAGAGCAGGACATGGCTGTGGTTCTGCTTGCCTGGGGAAGCACGAATGACAAGCCGTGCCGTTGAGGGAAGACCCCTGAGAGCAGGTTGAGGAAAACCAGGGCCTATGAGGTATTTAGCAAGAGTTGCCGTCCGGTCAAGGGCAGGGCTGTGGCAGGAAGTGGCTTCTGGGAGGATTCCGACCCACTGGCAAGCTGCGTTCTCAGAGCCTTCCACTGCTGTGCGTGATTCCCGTACCTCAGAGTGACTTTTCTAAACGTGTCCACTTTCTTCTCTGTCATACACTTCCCCTGAGACAAGGCAGAGCTATCAGTTTGAATCAGGGGTAAAAAGAGAATAATAATAGCAAATATCATCATGAGTAGCACGGAGCCTCTGTGATCTTACAGACACTTTTCTAAATGCTTTATATGTCTTAAGTCTTTAATCCTCACTGATATGATTCTCATTTTATAGATGAGGAAATTCAAGCGGGAAGAGATTAAGTAACGTTCGGGTGACATAGCTGGAGAGGGTATAGCGGCATAACACACCACAGCAGCCTGACTCCATACCCCACGCCCCACTCTGCTACACTGGGGAGAAGAAAAAATTCGGGGAGGAGAAAGTGTTGGTATCTCAAGATGTTATGCATTGCATAAATAAGGTAGGTGAGTGCATGACCCGGCATCTAACGGATGTGCGAGAAGTGTTTTCTGAATAAATCAGCGGACAACCTCTCTCTTGCATCAGTTCATCTTTGTAAGGTGAGGGTTTTATAACTCTCACGGTCTTGCTTTTTGATTTTGCGTATTTCAGAACTTAGGTAATCTTTGCACAGTGCATTATAGTTTCCCAAACAAGAATTTGAGGAACACTGGAAGAGTCTGCCCGGCTTCAGTTTTGAAATATTGCGTCAGTTCTTCTGCTCCTACATCATGGAGCTCTTCTTTATCAATAGATTTAATTCATTTAAATATTTATTTACAATAGCCTTTTTTTCTCTTGGCCTTTTCTGCATGAGGCAGGCGTGGATATTGTGCTGAGGGTTTCACTGGGTGATAGCCAGTGCTCCACCTTCGCCTGTGCACAGCGGCCGCATCCGTGTCTCAAACGAGTGCTCGGGCATCTGTCTTTACCCTCTGAGTTTACTGTATAAAAAGGTCTGCTTTTGAGAGACATCAGGAATGCACAGTTTCATCTTTATGATGAGAGGACAGATCTCCCATTAAAAGAAAAATTCTGCATTCTGAAAAACTGAGTAGGTTGGCACTTAAAAGGGAATTCCAGCTGGTTAATTTAGGGTGCTGAAAAAGAGATCCAGCACAAGAATGCTTTCTGGCTGTGGGCCCACTGCATTTTCAACTGATTGCGAATTGGAGACATTTTCATCACATGGGGGACTTCGCTGTTCAGTATCACGTTGTTCTGAGACAGGAAAACAAGTGGGCATACAGTTTGGATCTGGTATCATGGCTGTATTCATGAACAATGCCAGTGGCATCAGAACCAAAGATAGCCTTCTGCTTGCTGATATATTAAAAGTAAAAAAATTTAAAAAACCTTAATGAAAATTAAAAAAATATTTTCCCTCTTGAAGTTTTTTTTTTTCATTTTTTAATTCTTGCCTACGAATTTTCTGTTATGTCTAAGAAAATATTCTGGAGATGTGAAAAGAGCTTTACGTAAAAGAACACTTTTGAAAATTGTTTAGTTCCTGTGATTGTTTTTTCCAGTGGCTTAATGTGAAAAAATCATAGGAATCCTCTGTGGGTCCAGGCAGCTCTCCAGGGCAGTTGTCCTCCGTGCAACGATCCAGCGATTCATGCAGCTTTAGCCTGTTGCTCTGCCACCTCCATACCAGACCTCGGTTCTTGGACAGAGAATGAGCAGCTCGGCTGCCATGGAGAGGTGTTTCCTGGCTTTGGCCTGAAAGTGACACGTCGCTTCCGCTCCCATTTCCTTGGCCAGAAGTTGTTATGTGGCTCTGCCTAACTGCAAGCGTCTGGGATGCAGAGTCTCTCCTCGGCCCAGAAAGAAGAGGAGAGCTGCATGTTGCTGGACTCTGCCCATGGCATGTGGTCCAATCGTGCTTCCCAGACGTCGGTACGGTCCAAGTGGTCCCCGGTCCAAGTGCACAGACAAAACCCCTGGGTTTGCTGCCACCTGTGCAAACTAACAAAGCAAAACACTCCCACTGTGATTTCTGATGAGTGTTGAAGTTCCCCAAATAAAGGGTCCCTTCTGTAGAATTGTCTTCCCATTTTCCTCTTACTCCATTCGTTTCAGCCAAAGGAATGTTGCCCAGGTCTCCAGGCAGAGTGGATACCTTTTGAAACAGCTGCAGCTCCGAGAATGGATGCACTCAGAAACATGTCCGGATTTGAATTACTTCAGCTCTGACTATTCTCTGTGCTGTTTATTGTCAAGGCATTTGAAACCGTGTGATGCAGTCGGCCTCAAGACCATTAGTGCATGCTCTTGGTTCCTCAGCGTGGTTGTAGGACTGATGCTCTCCCCTCAGTTCCACTCAGGGGAGCTGGTTATCTAGTGTCCAGAAGGAAAGACAAATGTAGGGAAGGTTGGGACAGGTATTGACGTCCTAGGGACCCAATATTTATTCATTCTGTTTCTAACACTGTTCATTGCTTTGTGTAAATCCAAGTTGCTGTCTGGTATCATATTTCTTCTTCCCAGACAATTCCCTGTAACACTTCTTATATGTGGGTCTATTGCTGATAATTTTTCTCCGTTTTTATTTGTCTGAGAAAGTCTTTATTTCTCCTTCATATTTCACAGGGATTAAAACACTGAGTTGATATTGTTGTTGTTTTTTGCATTTTTTAAATTATACATTAAGTTCTGGGGTACGTGTGCACATCGTGCAGGATTGTTGCATAGGTACAAACATGCCATGGTGGTTTGCTGCCTCATCCTCCCACCCCTTGCTATCCCTCCCCTGGCTCCCCCACCCCCTAACAGGCCCCAGTGTGTGATGCTCCCCTCCCTGTGTCCATGTGTTCTCATTGTTCAACACCCACTTATGAGTGAGAACATGCGGTGTTTTTTTTTTTCTGTTCTTGTGTTAGTTTGCTGAGAATGATGGTTTCCAACTTCATCCATGTCCCTGCAAAGGGCATGAACTCATTGATTTGATGGCTGCATAGTATTCCATGGTGTATATGTGCCACATTTTCCCTGTCCAGTCTATCATCGATGGGCATTTGGGTTGGTTCCAGGTCTTTGCTGTTGTAAACTGTGCTGCAATGAACATTCGTGTGCATGTGTCTTTATAGTAGAACAATTTAAATCCTTTAGATATACACCCAGTAATGGGATTGCTGGGTCAAATGGAATTTCTGTTTCTAGGTCCTTGAGGAATCGCCACGCTGTCTTCCACAATGGTTGAACTAATTTACACTCCCACCAACAGTGTAAAAGTGTTCCTATTTCTCCACATCCTCTCCAGCATCTGTTGCCTCCAGATATTTTAATGATCGCCATTCTAACTGGCAT
>CAUYLG010078705.1:0-36188 GCA_963573385.1 Cacajao melanocephalus | reverse complement strand
CCCTTGCTAAAAGTCACTCACCCCTCATCATCCCCTTAAAACCTAACCACCCTTATCCCGCCCAGCACCACTACCCCATTCCAGCACAAGCCTTAAAAGGCCTAAAGCCTGTTATTACTCGCTTACTACAACATGGCCTTTCAGTTCCCACTAACTCTCCTTACAATTACCCTGTCCTACCTGTCCAAAAACCAGACAAATCCTACAGGGTAGTCTAAGACCTCTGCCTCATTAACCAGATTGTACCTCCCATCTATCCTGTTGTACCAAACCCCTGTACCCTCCTATCTTCCATACTTGCTTCCACAACTCACTATTCTGTTCTTGACCTCAAAAACGCTTTTTTCTAAAACCTAAATTTCTTCCCCAGTCGTTACGTATCTCGGTATAATCTCGATATAATTTGCCAGCACATGCGCTCTTCCTGCCAATCATGTCTGGGTTATCTCCCAAACCCCAACCCCATCCACTAAACAAAAGCATCTCTCCTTTCTAGGTGCTGTGGGATATTTTTGCCTCTGGATACCAGGTTTTGCTCCTCTAACCAAACCACTTTATAAACTAACAAAAGGAAACCTATCTGACCCCATAGACCAAAAATCCTCCCCCCATTCTTCCTTCTTTTTTCTAAAAAAGGCCTTAGAGGCAGCTCCTACTTTAGTGCTCCCCAACTCCTCTCAATCCTTCTCTCTCTACACAGCAGAAATAAAAGGCTGTGCCATCAGAATTCTTACACAGGAGCCAGGCCCACGGCCTGTAGCCTTTTTATCCAAACAACTTAACCTCACAGTCCTGGGCTGGCCCTTATGCCTATGCGCAGCAGCAGCTGCCACCCTGATACTCTTAGGATCCCTCAAAATCACAGGCTATGCCCCACTTACCCTCTACAGCTCTCACAACCTCCAGTTTAGTTTCCTCTTCACACCTTACACACATACTTTCTGCCCCTCACCTCCACCAACTCTATTCACTATTCATTGAAACCCCCACCGTAACCATTGCTCTCAATCCTGACTTCAGCCCAGCCTCTCACTTAATACCTAACCAAACCCTGAACCCCATGACTGTATCTCCCTAATCCATATAGCATCCTCCCCATTTCCACATATTTCTCTTTTTCCTATTCCAGACCCAGACCACACATGGTTTATTGATGGCAGTTCCTCCAAGCCCAGTTGGTTGGCGCTGGCCAAAGCTATGCTGTTGTATCCCACTCATCTATCATTGAGGCTGCCACACTCCCCTCTTCCACCACTTCTCAGCAAGCTGAACTGATTGCCTTATCCCGTGCTCTTACTCTTGCCAAAGGACTGCATGTCAATAGCTATACTAACTCTAAATATGCTGTCCACATGCTGCCATATGGGTAGAATGAGGTTTTTTTCCACTACACAGGGGTCCTCTATTATCAATGCCCTCTTAATAAAGGCCCTCCTTAAGGCCGCTCTCCTCCCAGTCAAGGCTGGAGTTATCCACTGCGGAAGACACCAAAAACCGTCAGATTCTATTGTGCAAGGAAATGCCTTAGGTGACAAAACAGCCAAAGGAGCAGTGGACACCCCAGTATCTCCCCGACAAGACCAGTATTTTCCCTTCTCATCTATCTTCCCCACCTATTCTTCTGAAAACTCGCTTTACCAGTCACTTCCTACACAAGGCAAATGGTTCTTAGACCACGGGAAGTTCCTCCTCCCTGCCTCGCAGGCTCACTCTATCCTCTCATGCTTTCACAACCGCTTCCATGTAGGATACCAGCCCCTGGCTCATCTTTTAGAACTCCTTATTTCTTTTCCATCATGGAAGTCCATCCTCAAAACAATCACATCTCAATGTTCTGTCACTCTACTACTCCTCAGGGCTTTCTCAGACCCCCTCCTTTTCCTACACATCAGGCCTGTAAATTTTCCCCTATCCAAGATTGGCAAATAAACTTCAAGTTTTGCCCTGGTAGGCATTTACCCTGTCTCTCACTCCATCCTTGGCTGCCCTCCCCTTGTTCATCAGACTCTTCCCCCAGACCCCTCTTCCTGCCTGCTTATACCTAACCTTGTTAATGAAAGTGAGTGGTTACTTACAGATATCACATACTTCCTCATACACCATGAAAACAAAAGCTCTCCCTCCACACAGTTACCCTACCAAACCCTGCTACAACCTTCAGCAGCCGCAGCCCTTGCTGGTTCCCTTGGCATTTGGGTCCAAAGCCCCAGCCCCTTCAGAACACTTTCTTACATTTTCAGTATACACTTTCAGTTCTGTCTAAGCCAAGGACTTATTTTTCCTCTGTGGTTCTTCTTCTTACATCTGCCTTCCTACCAACTGGACAGGCACTTGACCCTAGTTTTCCTTACTCCTAAAATTCAGTTTGCCAACAGAGACAAAAGCCTCCCTGTTCCTCTTGTGATCCCAATACGACACAAGTGGGTCATTCCATTGATCCCCTTACTTCTAGGGTTAGGAATTACTACTGCACTTGGCACACGCATAGCAGGTCTTACCACCTCAATTGTCACCTTCTGTAGCCTCTCTGATGATATCTCTGCTAGCATTGCAGAACTAACTCAATCACTATCCCTTCTTCAAGCTCAGGTAAATTCCCTAGCTGCAGTTGTCCTCCAAAACCACAGAAGTCTTGATTTACTGACTGCTGAAAGAGGAGATCTTTGCCTATTCCTAAATGAAGAATGTTATTTTTATGTAAAGCAGTCTGGCCTCATATTTGATGCCATCAATAGATTAAAAGATAGAGCCTAAAAGCTCGCTAATCAGGCAGATGGTTATTATGGACCTGGCTGGACACTCTCTAACTGGGTGTCGTGGCTTCTTCCAATCCTTAGTCCTCTGATGCCTATATTTTTTCCTTCTCTTATTTGGACCCTGTGTTTTCCGATTAATCTCTCATTTCCTACAAAATTGTATACAAGTGATAACCAATCAGTCAATATGACAAATGCTCCTTTTAACAACCCCACAATATCACCCCTTGCCCTGAGATCTCCCAGCAGTCTAAATTCTTTCCTATTTTTAGGTTTCGGTGCCACCCACAATCCTGCTTGAAGAAGCCCTGGGAAACATCGCTCCATCACCCCTCTGTGCCAGCCTTCCTAATATTCCACTCTTCATTTCTTTTTCCTTTATATTACTAATATGAAAATATAGCAATGTAAGGTCTTTTAGGCTGACTGATGGTGCCATGGATGCCACGATAGCCTCTGTGACCTGCTCCAGATGCGTTCCTGGAACTAGAAAATCTGAAGTAACTGAAAGACCACAAAAAGGGGAAGAATGATCAACCCCTGCAGCGCCTAATTAACTTGAGACATTCTTCTATTGTTCCTTGTTCCTGACTCAACTGATAAGGCAACTGGACTTTGTAACCGACCTTGGTCAACCTTGTGACTCCAGGCCCTACGACCGCCTCCCAGCTTGCAAAAAAAACCGCCCTGAACTGTAACTTCCGTAACTTTCCACTGCCTACCCCAAACCTATAAAACCAACTCCTATCCCACCACCCTCTGCTGACTCTCTTTTTGGACCCAGCGCGCCTGCACCCGGGTGAATAAACAGCCATGTTGCTCACACAAAGCCTGTTTAGAGGGTCTCTTCATTCAGAGCATGCATTTTAATACTTCCCTGAATCACTTCTGAGACCAGGGATTCTCTCTAAGCTCCGGCTCCTGTTCACAGATGGAGCCCTGGGATCCAGGGAAAAGCTGTTGCTTGCCTAGCAGGTAAGTGAAGAGGTAGAATTTGGAGCAAGGCCTCTGAATCTGGCCCTGCTTTCAGAGTGATGCATTCCCTCACTCCCAAGCATATCATGAGGAGATTGTAATACACGTGGTTAAGAGACCACTGTGCAGCACTGTGATAGAGGTCAGAGATAGGTGCCATGACTATGAAATCTTTTCCCCATATACCATGTATTTAGTACTCTAGCAAGTGGAGAAGATAGCCATAACCCTGAAGTTTTGATTACCCTCTTACCCAGCTGGCTTTTTTTCCAAGAAATTTGTGGCCTATATATTTTCAATGTTTGATATTGTCAGTGGATCCTTCTACTTCTTTTGTGTGAAACTTTCTTACACTTTTAGGAAGGATTTTATTTGCTCTAATTACAAAAAAAGAAAAACAAGAAAGAAAGCAAACATGAGCAGGGCAAAAAAAAAAAAAAGGCTGTGTGTAACCAAGGAGCTTGTGTGGTGTTAACACTACAGAGGTCATTTATAAAATCTGCCTGATTTATTTTCTAATTTGCTGACTCTAGGCCAAGCCTGCTGCCTCCTGGCCTGGCCTCTAAGCACATGTACAAATGGACACAAGCAGATGCAAATCAGTTTGTTGTCATCATGGTTGGCTCCATATCCCATATCACCAGGTAAGGGAAGCCCGGTGAAGCGGAACTCCTATTTGGGGCACTGAAAAGACTGGCAGAGGCTGGAGCATCAGGGAAGCCATTTGAAAACCAGGCTTCATTACATGGACAAAACTGACTTTGCATCTTCAATGCACATTTAAATCTTGTTCATACTTCACATCCTGGGCAGGGCATAGTGTTAGCACACACAGACACCTTGCACTAAATGTTCACAGAGAAATACAAAATGTAGATGGGGCAAAGGGAGGGAAGGAAGGAAGGGAGAAAGAAGGAAAAGAGGAAAGAAGAGAAGTCAGGAATTCAAAGGAGTGAAGCAAGAAACTGGTAGAGGAAGGGAAGTGGGGAGAAGAAAAGATAAAAGAAGATAAACAGGAGAGAATTAAAAGGAGAAAAGAATATGGAAGGAAAATGAGTGAAGGAAGGATAGAAGAAAGGGTAGAAAGAGGAGAAAGGAAAGAAATGTAGCAATGTTAGCTAAAGCATTCCAGAGGAAAGCCACCAGAAGAAGCATGGACTCGATGATACCTTATTGTTAAATCATGACTGTCGCAGATTTCACCCTTCTCTAACTCCTGTCTCACAAAATATCTTCCCTACCCAATTAAGTACTTCATTAGTTCATGTCTGATTCTCAAGTTATTTCATAACTAGGCTACAAGCTTGTTGAGAGCATGGTTCTAGCTTAGATTTCTTTTGTACCTTGGCCATCTCCTGTTCTTCTCTGGTCCCTAAGACAGTGCTGGGTACATGAAAAGCAATGAGTTATCCCAGCATTCATTAGGTCCCTGCCAACCTTACCAACTTCTCTCACTATGGTGTGCAACTTCTTTTTTGTTCTTTATGTAGGCAGGTGGGAAGTATTGTTATCTCTGCTGTCGTATTTCAGAAGTGCCATAATATCTAAAAAACACATTCATTTAGTCTGTCTAAAGAATTACTCGTTGATATTACTGTGACAGGTTGCTCTTAAGAACGTCCGACTATGCATACTATTAAAGACCCTTCAGGTGGGCAATCTCACAAACACTACTGAGAACTTTTCACCCACCCTCACCACCTGGCTAGAGTCTGGGAAAGAATGCCATCCAATTAAAGCAGGATTTGAATCTCCTTTCCATAGCCAAGACACTTAAATTTTGTGTTTGCAGAGGTAGTATGCAAGTGATTTTTCCCCTCTGGTGGGAAATGTAACACATGCCCGTGACCTCCCAAGCCAGTCACAGTGGTGTCGTGCCAAAGTAGCAGGTCCTTCTATATCCTCAAACCTCTGTGGCCACATTACACGGAGTCTGGTTTTCAGAACTAAATCATCCTCACTATGGGCCTTCGGAAGAAGCTGCAGGTGTGTAGAGGGGACAACCAGACACGCTTGTAAAACTGAGCCTTCATCTCCTAAAGGATACTTCAACAGGGAAGAGCTGACAAACCCCTCGTCTTGACTGTAAGAAGTATTCATATGCTAATGCTCGAGTCAAATGTGTCTTCTGGGCTGCTTAGGACAGACAAGAGGTTGGGCCTGATGGGCCCTGGGGCTGACATGGAAGATTCTGCACGTTGATCAGAAACCATTTTCACGATAGTGTTGCCTATTTTGAAGAGTTTGCCTGCTGTGCTCTGGGCATGATTTTTGATCAGCAAAGCTTCAGAAGCCATCGCCCCCCTAGCCCTTGCCCTGTCTTCCTCTGAATCAATCTTTCTGACTTTTTCAAGTGTTTTTGATACAAGAGAACCAGGTGAATGAGGGTGGGTAATTTAGAAAAGGCCAAGAAGAGAAATATGCAAATGTCATTATCAAGAGCAGGAATAATATTTAACTGGAAAATAGCCTATTATTGGGCTACATGGTTTTAGGAAGCCATGTGCAATGTACATGCCCAGCATAATTTAAATGAATTCCTTCCATTCATAGTCATTCTTATGTCCATATGTAGCCTTTGGGGAAATCCTAACAACAGTGACATTACTGGACTGGGTTGAGCCTGCTTTCCCTGTTCTCATCAATCAGTACAGGATGGGCATGGATTTTGCTCTCTGGATTAAAATGTATAAATATCCTCTCAGCTTCACTGGAATAGAAAGAACATGTGGTCTGATCCCTGGTCCCCAGCAGTTTTGGAGCACTTTTCAATATACTTTCTACCCTAGGCATGAGGAAGAAACCTGACAGCTCTGCTGGGCATTTCATTCAGGAGATGGAGGGCTATCCGGGGGTAGACAGGGAACACCTCATGTGTTTCCTCTGTGAGGGAAATACTTTCTTCATCATCTTCCAAAATAAAAGTACCAGTCTGCAATGAGATGCAATTCCTTTGACTGAATCCCATCCAGAAAGGCCCATCATGTAATGGCCAGGGACCAGGCATATGAATTCTGTCACCTCAGAGACTGATAAAGGAGTCACAAAGCTGTTACTTGAACCCTGAGGATAAGAATAAAACAAGAGCTCTCCAGGCCCCCACCCCCAACAAACAAATCAATTCATTATTTATCAGTCCCTTCCTATTCCCAGGAGATGATTTTACACACACACACATGCATACACACACACGCTTCACTGGTGATCATCATAGATTGTCAGCCTGTGATGATGGCGTGGAGAAAATAGAGTCCTGAAATTCTTCGATAAAAATGACAATTGGATTCTTGGCTATTTCAGCTCCTACTAAAACAACAACTGCTTCTCAACAAAGACATCCCACTTGGGACTTCCAGAAAGAGGAGAACAGAAATGTCAACAATACAAGGGAAGGACAGTAGCAACAATAGGAATCATTTCTTGAGGGCTTATTCTCTGCCAAACACATTGGTGCAAACAGTGTTTTGTTTAATCCTCCAGGCAAAGGTGGCGGTGATCTTAAGGAACAATGATACTAGTGAAGGGGAAACAACAGCAGAGAAATCCTTCAAATCTGTATTACAACAAACGAACATTGTGCTGCAAGTCCTTCTTATTTCATCTGAGTTTAACAGGAACGTTTTCATGTTAAAGGGGAAACCACAGAGAAAACAACAGATGATTCTGACCCTCAATAATTTAAAAATCCTCTAACTCCTTTCACCCTGTTTTGTTCTACCCTGTCATAAAAGGCATAAATCTGTTTGACGGAAAAGATTCCTCTCAAAGGGGAAGTGTTAGATTCATTTAAGAGGTTAAACAGTTTTGGGATCATGTATTGGGAAGATTATTTGAATCAAAATAAGAACACAAGGTAGTCATTCAATGCATGCTAGCCATTGAAAATTGAGCATGGTTTATCTGTGTCTGTTCAGGGACACAGCACTGCAGGCTGCTGGTCGTTCCAATCCCATGCATTTTTCTGTGCTCTATGGAGGACCTTCTTACTTATTTCCATTTTCCTTCAGGACAAAAATTGACAGGTGACTCACTGGCTTTTCTAGCTTCTCTGTTTTGCTTCCGTGTTCACCCTGCTTCTGGGCTTCCCTAGTATTGGTTAATGATATTGTTTTATTTTGACAGGACCCTTCCCAGTGTTCACATGAATTTGACACATAAATCACATTCTTCTTGTCCCTTCTCTTTGGGCGTACAAATACTGCAATGGGCTAGGAGTACAGCTCATTTGCAGATGGGAAAAACTGAGCTTCAGGGAGATGAGGAATGATGCCTGCCTCTGGATGTGAGCCTGGGGGGCACAGCTGAGAACTCTGTAGTCACTTTTTTCCACTTAGAGAACAATGCTGAAAAACAGCCATTAATACAGCTTTCTGAGTCACAGCAGATCTTTGTGTTATTTGGGATGATCTTTCCTCAATTGTGTGAAGTCCAGAATATGGAATCCTATAAGAATATGCCTTATTAGCCAGTCTCACCTGATATCACCCTTATTTTGGGAACTTTCAGGTGAACCCATGCTTTTAAATCTCTCATAAGCTTTTCAAATTACTTTGGCATCTTATGAAAGTCATTATCATTTTGGATAACTGCTTTTCTTTCTACAAAGACAAAAGCAAGCAAAAAGTAGAGAACTATCTGCCAAAAACTGAGGTCACTGCAAAAGAAAAGGGCTGATAAACCCCTAGAGGCTGTTGCATCCCTAGTGCAACTCATGGAGTCCACCTGCAGCCAGCAATCAACATGCTAAATTTTAGCAATGAAAGTTCACTAGAGCAAAATAATTTACCTTGGAGTCCAGTTGCTGCATGTATGACCAAAGATATTCTATATTGGCTCCGAAAGGATGGACGTGAAGAAACGTTGATATGATACCTGAATTAAAAAGGCAAACATTGGAAATTATTCAAAGGTAAATGAGTCTTCGTTAAATAATGCTATCTAACCCCAGTGACTATTCTGCCAGACTGAGTTATGGTCTTGCTGTTTCTAGCAGCCATCAACAAACATTCAATAACAGCACATTCTGAAGACAGTAAGAGTAACATGGCAAACGGAACACTTTATCTCCTGAAACGATAGTAGTCAGCAAAGCTAGACTCTGAGATAATATACAGCTGAATAAAGGTATTTCAAAACAAAGACTCCTGGAAGCATTTCAACTACCAATTTTATGCTTGATTTACCAATATAAAATTATAGTTATTGGAAGGATAAAATTATCTTTTCTTTCCCTCGGTGGACTTTGCAGTATGAAAATGGCTCATACAACTGTGTCAGAAATCACACGGCGTCAAATTTTCCTGATAATTACAGTTGCCAGTTATGAAAAGTATTTAATCTATATTTTCCCCCAACTGCCATTGAAGGAAGCCCAAATTCTTCCTGAAACATTTGCCGTTCTCCCTGGTTGTTGCTCTTGTTTAAAAGGAGCCCGCTCATTCTCCCCTTCTTGCTGCTGTAATTTACAAGATCGTTTTAAAAGGTCAGGGAATGGATGGTTTGGCTGCAGTTCGATTATAAATCATAAGGCTTTTCCATCATGAAAATAAACTGTCAGCATTGTACTGACAAATGAAAAGCTGGATGTTGGTGTCAGGAATGAAGTAAAAAGCATTCTTCTCCCTACTTCTGGATCCAAAATCAAAACAGTGAACATGAGGAAGTCAACTCCATAGACTATAGACTGTTTTTTGTTAAGAAGTCGTGCTCTTGCTATTCACAATAGCAAAAACATGGAATCAGCTCAGGTGTCCATCAGTGGTGGATTGGATAAAGAAACTGTGGTATGTATACACCATGGAATACTATGCAGCCATAAAAAAGAATGAAATCATGCCCTTTGTGGCAACATCAATACAGCTGGAAGCCATTATCCTAAGTGAACTAATGCAGAAATAAAACCAAATATTCCCTGTTCTTATAAGTGGGAGCTTAGTACTCATGGACATAAGGGGAACAGGAGACACTGGGGACTTCTAGAGATGGGAGAGAGGGATGAGGGTAACGGCTGAGAATCTACGTACTAGGGATTATGCTCATTACCAGGAAGATGGGTTCAGTCATACCCCAAATCTTAGAATCATGCAATAGGCCTCTGAAACAATCCTGCATATGTACCCCTGGATTCTAAAATAAAAGATGAAAAAGAAAAAAAAAAAGAAGAAGTTGTGCTCAGACTGATAGTTTTTAGCATTCTATTAAACAGGTTTCACAGGTTTCAAGATGAATTAAATCTGAGGGTAAGCCTTCATGTTCTGATTTTTGTAAGCCTTCATGCTTGGGAGCCAAAGGTCACAGGGCAGACCCTCACCTGTATGAAATGCAATCTGGGTGGGCACAGGTGCACATAGCATTCTTGTACTAGGTCATCCTATATTTGTAGGTGACCTTGAACTGATCTGCCATAGGGTTTCATGGCTCCTGATGCTATGAGATGAGTGTCAAGTTTTTAAAGAAAAGTAACCAGTTCATCCTTAGGCTGAGACAGGGAACCAAAGGGACTCTCCAAGACCTGTCTTCAGAATCCTGCTTTTCCAGGGCTTCTGGAGGTGTACAGTGAGAGGGGGAGGTAGAAACAATTCCATTTCCTTGTAAAGGTAGAATCTCAGTTTTTAAAGACTGACCTGTTCTTTCTGAGATACAAAGAACTACCATTTTATTCTGAGGTTATATTCTTCCTTTTTTCTTGTCAAAATGTCCTTTTTTGCAATAATGGCAATGGTAGAAGGTAATGATGGTACTTAAAAAATATCTTTAAGTGGCAAAATAGCCACTCTTCATGTACTCAGGTGGCATTGTGTTGTCCCCTCCCCTTGTTTATTTACTTATATTTTAATTTTAGAGACCTGGCAGCTCCTTCCCTGTGTCTGAAATTCTCAACTCTGGTGAAGTGGCATTGTAAGTAATTCTATTACTAATAAGAGTTAAAATACAAAAGCTCATGAGGGATTTCTTTCAAAAAAATTAAAATATAATAGAACTATTTTAAAATGATTACTTTCATTTGCATTTCTTTGTTTCTTTTTTAAAAATTTTAATTGATATGTAATAGTTGTACATATTTTTGGGGTACATGGCATATTTTGAAACCTGTATACAATGTGCAATGATAAAATCAGGGTAATCAGCATAGCCATCACCTCAGACATTTATAATTTCTTTGTTTTGAGAACATCCCAAATCTTTACTTTTAGCTATTTGGAAGTATACAGTAAATTATTGTTAACTATAATTTCTCTACTGTACTATCAGCTACTGGAACTTAGTCCTGAAATTGTGTTTCAGCCTTTACTCTCTCATTTAAAAACTATTTTTTGAATGAGAGAGTAAAGGCTGAATCACAATTTGTGTAGGGGGAATCCCCTCTGTTTCAGGATGGTGAGTGGGGCTTTCACTGACCATCCCAGGTACTGTGGCCACCACTTTCCACAGAGAGCCTCCCACAAGTGATGGGCAGGAGAAGGACAGGGGAGGGAGAAGGAAGAGTCAGCTTTGGCTTTGTGAGCAGGTGAGGGGGTGCTCCTAGTTGGAAGCTGTTTTTTTTCTTCCCCGCAGGGTTCTCCCAGGGAGATGAGGGCTGCTGCAAGGTGGGGAGAGTATTCCTTGGGTGGACGTGTGCTTAAGCAGAGGGCTGAGACAGGGAGTGGCAGTGGCACTGCAGACTTTGGGGTGACAAGGGTGTATAATTCTCCCATGGGAAAGAGGGCATAAGACTTGAGCAGTCTTACGTAAACTACCCCAGGCACCCCAGCAAATAGATAACAGCATTTTTCTTGTTATTCCTCCTGGACGGAGAGTCTTCAACGTCTCCTGCATAACCTACAGACTCTTGTAAATGCCCGTGGGTGTTTGGTTATCAATTTAAATGTCTTTAGTAGGATGCATAGAACAAGTCAGAGGAGGATGGGGTGGGTTGGGGGAGAGGGGAGTATCCCAGTTCCTTTAAAGAAGCTGCAAAGAGGCTTTACTTGTTTGTTTAGGAAGATCCCCTCAAATGAACCTGATCCAAAATCACAGGGCCTAGAAACATTTTCTCAAATGGCATGACTGATGCATTGGAGATGAGGTGTTGACATCGGTCATTTAGGGACACCAGAAGTGGGAGGACCTAGAGTAGCCTCCTTTGGTGTACCCTCTGTGAACATGGATTTGCTCCTCCACTATCTGCTGTCACCCTGATCCTGGGTCTGCACCCCAAGAAGCTGTGCTCTTAGTCTTTGTGTGTTCTGGTTCCATATCCAGAACATAGTGTACATTTACAAGAGGTATATTTTGAATGTATTTATTTGCCAGAACTGGAAATTGCCAGCATACTTGAAGTTTCTATTAGTCTATTATTGATAAATGGGGATAAATAAGAACCTTAAACATTTCTACAAGTAGTAACAGATCTTTCAAAAACCAGGTAACTTTGAGGTATTATTCACTGGCAATTCTTACTCTTAACCCATCCTGTCATGGATTTAGAAGGACAGAGTAACTTGGATGTTTTGGGCAAGGAAAATCTTCATTGAAACTATTTTGCTCATAACTAAGGGGAAAATGCTTACATGATTTCTGTGTACTTTTCTAAAATGAGATTAGAAATCCTGATGTGGACTTGAGTATTCTTTTAGGAGGGTATTCAGAACCATTTCTGTGGTAGCTGATATTAAGAAGCCATTAGCTTTTCCTTATAAGAGTTCAGCAATTGCCACTAGATATACGTAGGGCCAAGGCAGGCAGTTATATAAAGGCTTCCCAAGCTTTTCCTGTGGATGACAACCCAATTATCCAGTGTTGTTGGAGATACAGCAGAAAGGAAAGCATGAGTCATCATCCTCCCCAGTAACTTGCCTCTCCTCAGCCCAACTCCCACTCCTGCATCTGCCCATCCCAGGAGCACCACAGAAGCATCAGTCATGCCATTTGAGAAAATGTTTCTAGGCCCTGTGATTTTGGATCAGGTTCATTTGAGGGGATCTTCCTAAATAAACAAGTAAAGCCTCTTTGCAGCTTCTTTAAAGGAACTGGATACTCCCTGGGGATGGAAAAAGGATGGCTGTAACTCAAAAGCTAATGAAAAATATCACAAACCTGGAAAGTTGAGACTATCTTGTGGTCCTCTGGAAGGGACCAAAAGGCTTGATAAAAGGAACACTAGGAATGGAGGGTGAGGGATTTAGCTGTTACTGAACTGGTGGATCTCCAAAGGGATGGCTCAACAGTTGGTTTTGCTTGTTTCCATGGAGAATGTAGAAGGCCTCCATATTTGAGAATGGGTTTCTAACAGTGGAAAAAAAATTTTAAGTAGCTAATTTTAAAAAGTTTTAAAAGAACAAAGGAGGTTGTCTGTACTATTGGGCTTTTTGCACATCTTGGAATCTTAAAAACTACCTTAGAAAGATACACTAACTAGCTCTGGATGCCTGTAGCAAATCTCATTAGGAAGGCCCATTTAAACTGGATACCCAAAAGCACTCTGAGCTTCTCCCATCAAAACCAGCTAGTTTATTTTCATTACTGGGTCTCACTAAGACTAAGGAAGCAGTATTTAAATTAACCAAATAGTGCCAGATTTGTACTACTTAATCACTTATTTTATACTTTAAACACTTAGCAGCCAGGAGGTGGCAAGGTGCTAGAGGCACAGCATTGTATAAGATAGGCAAAGGGCTGGTCCTGTGGAACTTTTATTCTAGGTGAGCAACACAGATAATAAACACAAAGATGAAAAATAAATATTTTTAGATAGTGCTTAGCACAATGAAGAAAACAAATCAGGGAAGAGGACAGAAGAGAAACCTGCAGCTTGCTGGAGTGCTACTTTACACAAAGCAGATGTGGTTTGGCTATGTCCCCACCCAAATCTCATCTTGAATTATTGCTCCCATAATTCCCACGTATTGTAGGAGGGACCCCGTGGAAGACAATTGAATCATAGGGGCAGTTTCCCCATACTGTTCTCATGCTAGTGAATAAGTCTCACAAGATCTGATGGTTTGATAAGGGGAAACCTCTTTGACTTGGTTCTCACTTCTCTTGTTTGCTGCCATGTAAGATGTGCCTTTCACCTTCCCCCTTCCACCATGATTGTGAGGCCTCTCCAGACTTGTAGAACTGTAAGTCCATTAAACCTCTTTTTCTTTATAAAATACTCAGTCTTGGGTATGTCTTTATCAGTAGCGTGAGAATGGACTAATACAGTGATCATGTGAAGGCCTCTCCCTGAGAAAGCAGACCTTCCCGAGTGTGAGATGAGAAGGAGCCAGCCACAGAAAGCCTGGGGGAAGATCACTCCAGGTACAGGCTACAGACAGTGCAAAGGCTCTGAGGTGGAAGCAAGCTGGCAGAACACACTGGGCTGGAAAGCGGCACAATATATGTTTAGAGGTAGGTGGGAGCCAGATCATTCAGGACCTTGTATGCCAGGAGAAAGAGTTTGAATTAGACTTAAATTCTAAATGTTCTAAACAAAATTTCTTGCTTAGATCCAGGTGCTTGACATGATCTGAATTATGTTTTAAAAACTTTTCTCAAGCTGCTGTGTGGAGAGTAGAGCTGAGGGGAACTGGGAGACCAGTTGGAAGCATTTGCACGAGACCTGGAGTGGTGAGTTGTGATCTGACTGCAAAGGGAGAGATGGACTCCAAAGGTAGAACCAAGGGGGTAGTGTGAGCAGTGAGGCTGGGGAAGAATAAAAGATGAGTAAATAGTTTTTCACTTGAGCAACTGGGTAGGACTATTTTCTCAGATGAGAATACTTAGAGAGGAGCACATTAGGGTAGAAAAAAAGGGGAATCAAGAGTTCTGTTTTGTCCTCATTAACTTTGAGATGTCCATTAGCATCTAAATGAAGAATATTAAATAGCAGCTGGAGATGGTATAAATTTGTGAGTCAGTGGCAACCAAAAGGGATTTGAAGCCAAAGTATTCATTGAGATTACCTAGGTAGAGAAGAGGCCTCAAGACTGAAGCCTGAAGAAGCCTAAATTTAGAGGTGAGCTGAGGAAAACTCATCAGGGGACTCTAAGAGGGTGTGACCAATCAGAAAGTATGGCACCATGAAGGCGGAGTGAAGAAAGTATTTCCAGAAGATGTGAGTGGTCAACCATGTATAGTAGCTGCCAGGGAGTTGAGAAGTTGATGACATGAAATTCTCTGGTTATGTAGAAAGAATGGTTTTGGTGTGAGGATGCAAGCCAGACTGGAGTAGCCTGGAGAGAGAGGGAAGGAAGGGAACGGAGACTGAGCGTAGCATGTTGGAGGAATCCTGCTTTGGACAGGGGTGGGAAATGGACTGTTGGTGGAAAGAGGTCATGGTATCAAGACAGATTTTCTTTCTCGTTTTTTTTAAAGTTACAAGATAGTAGAATCCATGTTTATATATTAATGCACATGATCCTCTACTTATATATGAGATCACTGTCTAAGGGGCAATGCAGCTTTCATAACAGTCCTTGTATATTACAGAGAATTGAGTTGAAAAAGACCATCTAATCAAACCTCCTAATTTTATACACTATGAGGGCTTATACATTTATCACAGTGGATAAGTGATTTGGCTTAGATTACCCAGTGGATGAAATGCCTCAATCCACATATATTTAGGACCTTTCCCTCTCCCGCATCGATTAGGGCTGCTTAGAGATTATCAGGTATTACGGTTTCTCACAGGGCTAACCCATCCCACTCCCGTGTTTTGCTTCCTTATGCAGTCCATCCTTATGCAAAAGATGGAGTGGGATGGATTAGCCCTGTTACAGTTTAATCGTATTGGTTACCCAATGAGAATAAAGCATCACTTTGTGCATTCAGTTTGGTCAGCACATTATTCTCTTTGAGTGGAATGAGAAACGGAATCTTTCCAGAACATACTCCCCTTCCCCAGGCTGCTTGGAGTTTTTATTCCAAACTCTCCACGTCAGGTTGTAAAGTTCTGGCTGAGATTAGTTTTCTCTACATCCACACTGGTTGATAGTCTCCTAGGAAACTTCAAAAGACCCTGGGGCCCATCAGCTCACTGGGATAGAGGGATACCTTGGGGCTTTCCAGAGATCATGGCTCTGCAGATGAACAGCTGTGTCTCTAGACACAGTCACATCTTGCTGGGAATCACCAGAGGCATGACCATAAACCAGCCTGAAATAGTCTTGTTTCATGTTGAAGCCCGTATAAATGCTCCATGGATGTCAAACTGGAGAATCAGCGGGAAGAAACCCATGCAAAATCTGGGTCTCCTACTAAGCCATGAGGGGACAGTTGTCTGTGGGCAGCTGGAGAGTGATGAAGCACATATGGGAAGTGGAGAGAAACTGTAGGAAACTGATCAAACACTTGTGGTTTGGGCTGATGCTTCTCAGTGCCTTGGGATTCTAAAAAGCTTTAATTTTCCAAAAAAGCAGTTTGTTCCACTTACTTGGTGAGTACAAAACCTAATCTTGTAAGGCTGATTAGTTTTGTTTTGTAATATTTATCTGTCTGTCTTATTTTTTCAGTTAAACTCCTCAGACTGTATTTGGGCCTTTTAGTAGTAAATTGTTTCTGGTACCTGAAATGCGCTTAACAACTTTATCCATCCAGTGAAAACCTTTTCATCCTTTAGGACTAGCTCAGCTATCCTTTCTTCTGACAAGACATCTGTAGCATAAATAGCCCCTTCTCTGTGTCTCTGATTTTAGTACAAACCACAGTTCATTGTAATTAACTGCGTTCTTTCTATCTATGAACTTCTTGAGGGGAGATCATTTTTCCACCGTCGGCTAACACATGGGTTAGCACAAAGCAGGCCAGCGTTTCTCAAAACATGGTACCAGATGTGCTTGCTTTAGTATCCCCTCAGATGTTAGTATTACAACGAACAGGATCTCTCTCTCTCTCTATTTTTTGTTTTTTGACAGGGTCTCACTCTATCACCCACACAGTTGTGCAGTGGTGCTGCTCACAGCTCACTGTAGCCTCATGCTCATGGGTTTAAGAGATCTTCCCACCTCAGCCCCACAAGTAGTTGGGACTACAGGTGCATGCCACCATGCCCAGCTAACTTTTTGATTTTTTTTTTTTTTTTTTGTTAGAGATGGGAGTCTTGCTATATTGCTTAGGCTGGTCTCGAACTCCTGAGCTTAAGTGATCCTCCTGCCTCAGCCTCCCAAGGTGCTAGGATTATAGGCGTGAGCCACCACACCTGTGTGTGGGGCTAAAGATTCTGCCTTTTAAATAGGCTGCCTAGATAATTCTTTTCCACAATGAACACTGATTATTCTTATTGCAGGCTCTTGACAAATGTTTGTTGATTTACTGATATGGACATTTGTGCCTTGGAAACAAGATTGAGGTCAGTGACTCATTCTTTATGGTCAGTAGCTTTCAGAGAGGAACATATTCTCAAGATTACTTTTCTCAGGTAGAGCCTAAATATGGCCTCAACTTTATTCACTGAAATCATCAAAAAGTTATTGCTTAATCCTCTTTAAAAACATTTTTCCATATTATACTCAGCTGTTTCTTAATACTCATGTTAGCAGGAACATTCCACGTCCAGTATAGTCTGGTAGTGTGCACCTGTGAGATGGAGACTTTGATGGAAATGATGTGTATGTCCTGATGTGCAGAGGACTCAGGATATGTAATGAAGTTTGCCTAATCATTGTCAACCTGAGGATAGTTCTCAGGGGACCAGGGAGGTTTTAGAGAAAAGCTGCTTTGCAAATAGTTGAAAGTTGTGGAGAAGTTTTTGACTACATCTGGTTAGTATTTACAATGACTAGCATCAACAGGGTGCCAATCAGAGCTGCTGGGATTGCAATCTATTGTGTTAATATTATTATAGCAAGAGAAGATAGAGTGATGTGGACCCAGAGTTATCAGAACTATTAGCTTATTAATAGAAAAATTTGATCCATTTTTCCTTCATAACAATCTCCAGCCAAACACAGCTCCAGAACTTTGGCCCCAAATCAAAAGTAATGACTCATTCTATCTCAAACAACTTCAGTGTATGCCAATCCAACATGTAGGCCATATGTGAAATGAACTAGGAGTTCTGGCATAGACACTGCGCAATGTCAAGCTGACCTTACGTGTGGTTACTATAGCGTTATGAAACATAAAATGCTACCCTGCAATGCCCCCATAAAAACAGAATTCTCTAAGGTCCAATTATATGCCAACTTGTCTTTACAAAAATTGATTACAAAATAACCTGGAAATCACAATAATAAAGTATTTTCTAGGGGCCTATCTTCTTTAGTTGAATTGGAAGACCCGTTAATTGTCAAGAAAAAGTTTGTCAGAAGGGTCGAACTCTAAAAATACTCAGGATCCAGATCTGTAAAATTCCATGTCAGTAAAATCCCATGGATCCTCTCTAATAAGTACCAACTTATATGCCCTGAAATAAAGATTCTAATTTTATAAAGTGGTCCTGAGAATGTCTGGACAGAATATACACTTTTGCCCAGATGAATCAGTGTCACAAATAATTACACATAACTAGAATTGCTTATTGTTTAGGAAGTTCTAGCCTCAGTTTTTTTCTCTCTGTAGATGGAATCCATTTGAAGAGGTTTTTTCTTTACACCCTTTCTCTTCCAGGGAATGCTTTGTGCCACTGTGCATTTCTTATATAACACTTATGTGCCCCAAGAGGGCATTGATCATATGACTATATTGGAATGCAGCATACACTATAAGCACACAGATGTGATGAAGATTTTGCCAACTAATATTTCCAAGTTGTGGGAGATTTTCTCCTTCTAGGCTGGCTTAGAGCATGACTGTTGTGTCCTCTCTACTGATTTAATTATTCCAAGGGAAGATTTCAGGGGAATTGCAGAGTATTTATGACTGCTCCAGATGTACCAGAAGGCCAGAGGGCTCCTAAAATCATTCAACATATGATCATTCTTTGGAGAAATGGAGCCCCAGCACCAGGAAATCCTTTTTCTCTTTATTCTGGTCCAGAGCAGTTTTGTCCCCACCACAATCTATATCCAGATTCTAGAAGCTTCAGGGGAGATCTTTATGGACCCAATATTCTGGTATCTACAAAGTATGAATGACTAAACTCAATTAGCAGATTGGATCATTTAGTGGCAGGAAGCAACTGCAGTCTTTGGCAGGATCCGTTTTGCTGGTCTTGGAAACTGTTCCCCATTGTGGCATTCTTTTGGAGGATTATTTTCTCTTTTGTTACAAAAGGGTAGAAATATATAGGTGTTTTGGATGTCGGTTTGGCCAGGAAATGACATCTGTTGTCAAAATATCATTAAGAAGAATAAAATAGGGAGAAAGGGAGCAAGATAATGGATAACTGAAGGGAAAGTTAAATTCCTGTTTATTTTAATCAAACACTTAAGTCTCTGGCCTCCCTTATACCTAAATATTCTCATATATTGATTCAAAGTAAGTGTCACCCAGTTTCTCTTTTGCCCTACTCCTAACTTCAAATGCTAATATAAAACTAGTTCAAAAGACCAACAGTGAGGGGAAAAGTCTTAGAAAATTTAGAGTTGGTTGTGTATGCTTTTTATTGAAGATCCTGACTAATATTTTTCTTTCTAACACACTTGAATTAACTAATTTTATAATTTTTTTGTGATGCCAAAGACATCAGCAGGCATAGCATGTTATAAATATAATCTTCTTACCTATTCCCATTAATGTACTGCATGTTAAGCATATTATTTAAAAATATTTGAAGTAGCTGACTAAAAATGTACATATATGTGTGTACATATATAAATAAAACCCGATAGCTACTTGGAAAACATTGTAAATGAACTGTGCTCTCCAATTAAAACATAAAAGGGGAAGCAATCGCTAGTAAAAGGAAAAAAATAAAGAAAATAGAGATTGGTTCCCATTTTTTTAACCTTCAAATGAACAGAATTATTCTTAAACAAAGAGGGAAAAGTTGGCTGCAAATCATTATTTGCTTTGTTCACACCCTAAAAGCATTAGAGGGAAAATCACACTCTGGTCACACTGAGTGACAGAGAAACAGTTGTCAGAGTTGGACACATTTGCCAATAGAAGAAAAACCCAGTTGCCAACTACATATGGGTTCATTTTGGGTTCCTGGAACTGATAGCACATCAGCATGTCTTCCGAGACTCGTGCATGGCATGTTATTACCGCTGTATATCATCAGAACAAAAAAAAATAATTGGTTTTCCTTGGAGTATCTCTAAGTTGATGTCATATTCAATAACTCTGTAGTTGAAAAATCTATATATGATGGATGGACTCTGGACTGTCTTTTGAATTTAATTCCTCATGTGCCAGCTTCTCTAGGCCCTGGTGTACCTGTCATTTTTAGGTGAACACATACAGTATTTAGAAAATGCAACCAGGGCTGGGCGCGGTGGTTCATGCATGTAATCCCAGCACTTTGGGAAGCTGAGGTGGGTGGATCACCTGAGGTCAGGAGTTCGAGACCAGCCTGGCCAACATGGTGAAACCCCATCTCTACTAAAAATACAAACTTAGTTGGGTGCGGTGGTGCACACCTATAATCCCAGCTTCTAGGGAGGCTGAGGCAGGAGAATTACTTGAACCCAGGAGGCAGAGGTTGCAGTGAGCCGAGATCATGCCACTGCACACCAGCTTGCATGACAGAGTGAGACCCTGTCTCAAAAAAAAAGAAAAAAGAAAATGCAACTACTTCTGCCAGATAATGAACTGTAGGATAACAATTTATCTTGCATGTACAGTCGCCTCCATTCTTCACTTTTAACCATGCCACTTTTAACCATGCCAGTCTCAACTGGCAACCCCACACTGGGGTCCAGTGCCAAGGTGCAGCTTGAATCAGTGCTGTGCATCACAGCATGAGGATGGTGGCTTCCCTTCCTCCAAATTTGAGGGCTTCAAAGACAGCCTTAAACATATAGGTGTCTAAGATGGGCTTCCAGGCACACTGCCAGCACATCCTCAAGAGCTCTTCCTTGTGAAAATAAGTATGACATCTGTATCCACTGAGGATGCTTCTTTTGTTCATCTTGGACAAAAGGATCCAAACTTGGACAGAGACACCTGGAGCCGACTGTCCTGGACTAGCCTAGCACCAGTACCCTGCCTGCCCCTATTTGCCAGCATTGCAGGTCTAGCCTTGGGGCTGACTTTAGGATGTGGCCTCTGCTAAGGGGCTTGGAGTTTAATCTCAGGGTTCAAAGCTGCTCTTGAGCCTGGGGATGTGGCTTGGTTTGGAACTAGATGCAACCTGGCCTCTAGTTGGAAGTGACATGCCCAAACTTAGAAATTCAGATTTGTGACATGTGAGATGCAAGTTAATGTCTTCTTGAACTCAGTTTTATGTCTGACAGTTAACATATACAGTTACAGAAAAGCAATACCCCCATTAGTTTGTATGCTACTAATTTGAAATGTATGTAATATAGTCTTGATGAAATTAATCTCACCTCTGACCAGAAGGCAATGCTGTTTAAATTAACAAGTTGGAGGTGAATTACTAAAATATTGAGTTAATTACCTAATAATTATTTAAGAGAACAGAGGAAGACAACAGAATTTCCTTACCTATTAGCAGAGCTTCTTTCTCTGATTTTAAGCCTTGGCTTCTTTTCTCAATACTGTTCTCTCGGTCTTGGTTGACCAATGCAACTGTCAACACATTGATTTCCTATAAAGTTAAAAACCAAAAACCATTCATGGGTTTATGTAGATTCTGTGCATGTCAATAAACACACCAGATCTCTTAAACTCTATAAATGAGGTCATCACTTCTATTTATAACTAAAGATCAAATCTTTTTTACAATTGATCTATTTGCCCAATAGTAGAAAAGTAATTCTGTAAAGTTAGGCTCCTGGATACTGTTCCCAGCATGCCATGTAATTATCTGCACAAGCGGTAAATTTGGCACAAATTATCTTAGATTTTTGCCCATATTTTGATTAAACTCTGTTCATTAAAACCCTATTTGACTAGAGCTACTTTAATGTGTTTTATTTCAAATATGAAAAATCTTTGGGAAAGCATACAGGATATTGACTCATAATACCATGCTGATAATTTGTGTGAGTGTGTGGAGAGACAGGGCCTGTTAGGGAGCTAAGACAGAACCTTTGTTAGAAGTGTTTTTAAGTTTGAAAACTAAAAATGAAGAGTTGTACAACAAGCCAACAACACATGAAACATTGAGGCTGGACTATTTTTAGTTCTTTCTGTGTTCTTTTAACAGAGATGAAGATTTAACTCATACCCTCCTAGACTTCTGTTATTAGGACTCAAAATGGAGAGTGATTTAATGGAAAGTAATTTAATGATCTGCATATATGACCTGCACAAATGGCATAGTAGAATCACTGAGTCTTAACTGGAGGAAAGTTGCTCACTTAAAGATGGTTCCAAAGAAGGACTAGTATGTTGAGCAGTAGCAGGGAACCTGCAGGAATGATAGAGAACAGGTAGGGAGAGCAGAATGGATGAAGAATTCAGAAGGTTTGAACAAATGGGTTGACAGGTGTTCCCAGGACTGGAAGTGGTTATAGGAGAGATATTTAGCTACTTAGTACATATTAACAAAACTGGTCAGATCCAAGAATACAGGAAGTATTGGGAGCATGCTGAGGCTGCAAAAGTGAAAGCCACACCTGAAGGCATTCAAATAAGAAAAATAAACTCAGCATATCCCAATCAAAACAGATCTATGAGCTTAATTTAACTTATGAGCTACTACTTTGTAATCCAGGGTTAATTAGAAATTGCCAGGAAAGAAGGCTCTACTGAGAAATTGCAGTTGGTAATATCTGATGAGCATTTTAGAGGCTCCTCTTAAGGTCACACTTATTTGCTGAAGACCAAGTGATCAAGACTGAAGGAAAAATGAAAAAGGGCAAGGTAAAGAATTGAGAAAATCACAATGATGTGACAATACATCACAGGGAAGAACTTGGTTGGCTAGAGGGTATAACAGGCCTCAGGCTGATGTTAGGAAGATACCAATAAGGACAGGAGTCAGGAAGAGTTTGGGGAGTGCTCTAAGCTAAGTCTGGAGCCAGCTAGTATCATCAAAGGTTACGAGAGATGAAAGATGCTCTTACAAATCAGACACAGGATCTTGGGAGTCAGCCTCAATGGAAACACAATGAACAATTTTAAAAGAGAACAAATCAAAAGGCTTATGTAGATGGGATTAGAGCATTTATAAAGAGGAATTACAGGAAAGGAAATAGAAGTTCCTTCTATAATAAAATAACATTTAGTACTTTCTGATTAGGCTGTCTCGACTGGAGCAGAGTAGGTCTGTGTGTGTACACATCATCCTTCTGGGGTAGTGGGGTCAGTGGGCCTGCTGAGTTCTATTAGTGATATGCTCTAAGGACAAATAGGTCCCACAGGGACATGGCACTGGACTTCTGGGCCTGGGAGGTGAAGATTGCTGAGAAGATGCAGGCTGAGGCTCTGTAAAGATCTCCCAAGAGAGGTGTAGGAAGAAAGGGGCTAGAAGAACATTAACTAGGATAATGATTGCATCATTAAAAAAACACAAATAATGAACCCTGGAGCTGCGTGGAAATAATATCTCCAATAGAGGGTGATCTGTTCACAGCCTGGATGATAATTGGGGCCAAATGAAATTATTCAGAATGAGTTTAGCATATAACAGGCCCACATTAATTGCCAAGACTGAGTGGTGTCCTGGGGCCATCACACAGTTGAAGATCCAGGTTCATTGAGGGAAGCGGACTATAGAGGGTAGGCAGATGTCAGGAGCCAGTAGAGAAAGGCAAGGGCAGAAAAGACAGACCCCCTGAGAGGTCCAAAAGTGGAGTCACATAAAAAAGGGGGACTCTGAGTAAGGCTCGAAGAAATGCTGAATCAACAATATCTACCAGGAGCCAGATAGGGTTGGGAAAATGAGTATGGAAAGATAAGAGTTTTAGGATCACCACTCTGTGGAAGTATTTCTTGAGACTGGATACTGGAGTGTGTGCTCTGCTGACTACAAATGGTGTGCTCTTACGCAGTCATGGCCGGTGACTGGAGTGGACACATCTCCGCATGGCTCCCATAACAGTCCAGCAGGCCTGGGCTTGATGGAGACCAGAGGCTTGGCAGACACTCCAGCTTTGGGGAACATCTGTGAGTTTTCTCCAGGTTGGAGATAGAGCTGTTTTTCTGACTCCTCTAGAGGGAGAAGAACTATGCTAGAAATGGTACAGGATCACTGAAGCTGATCAGGCAGGCTCCAAGGAATGCTTGCATCTTATAATAAACTGGCCTCAAGAATCTCCAAGGGAAAACATCATTTCCATTAGAGTCAAGGGTGTGTCCAAGCCTATTAAATAGTTTATAGCATTAAGTGAGGTGGACCAACTTATGACCAGTCAAAAGAGTCACTACTGACTAAGCTCTAGATCCTAAGCCTGCCTTGGGCCTGGTATAAGCTCAGGCTCTTGCTGACAAAGTCACAGAGCTAATTAGACGGGTAAATGCTTATGTCATCCATTTTGCCAAAGAGAACAGTTAAAGTTAATATAGTTGTGTTTCAAGGGATAGAAGACACGATAGCGATTTTAGACAGCCACATTATATGTGTGGTTTTACCTTTTCCAACTATTCAAAAAGGAGAGTTTTAATGACTCACTAATCATGGATTCCTTAGAAAAATAAGGTTAATTTGATTTGTCTGTATTTATATTGGTATTGTTCAGTTGAATAAGAAAATGACAATTATTGATAATCTACAAGTTTGGGGTAGTCTACAAAGTAGATATAAGCAACAGCTGTACCCTCTCTCTTTGTTTCTATTTACTGTCTAGAAATCTAAATTATCACATTTGTCAAAAGAGTTTCATCATCATGATTGTTTAAGGTGAAGGGAATACACAGAGAGAATGTGGAATTAAGTAATTCCCAAACCAATTCCTTGTTGCATTTAAGCTAAGCCTGTTTTTACTTTCAGCCACCAAATAAATATTTATGCTAAATACATACATCACATGCCTACTATATGCCAAGGAACTCTAAGTTTTTAAGGATATGGCATTCAGAAGTGCAAGCTTACCCAGGGACCAGCAAGCAATTCTTATAAAAGGTCTAAAAGAAAGAAATATGAGTAGATGAAGCTGGAGAAGTAGGTAGATCATGGTAAGAAGTGTAGATTTTATCCGGAAGGCTTAACAAGTGAAGAGTTTTGAGCTCTGCATTTTAGAACATTGGTTTAGAGGCAAATGAAACTGGAGTCAGCCTACTGCAACAGTGTATCCACTTTTGCTTTTTGATGATGACAGTCAAAACCAAAAACAATGGTATG
This sequence comes from Cacajao melanocephalus, assembly GCA_963573385.1. Taxonomy (NCBI): domain Eukaryota; kingdom Metazoa; phylum Chordata; class Mammalia; order Primates; family Pitheciidae; genus Cacajao; species Cacajao melanocephalus. Next base: position 11,198 of record CAUYLG010078705.1, on the reverse strand, counting down.
CAGACTGCCAACAGCATTTAAGAGGTGGAACTAAAAAAAAAAAATCTGGTGACCTGGTGGATGATGAAAATATTGAGAATGAGTAGGTGCCTCAGTGAATAGGAAAATAGAGAAAGAAGCTAGTCAGAGAAGACTGTGTTCAGTTTTGGAAATGTTGAACTTAAGGTTTCTATAGCATCTTGTCAAAATATTTTAGAGGCAGTAGGATGTGCATGTTTCTGAACTTAGAAGTGAGGCTCTGACAGCTCTTTTTATGGGGCCTTTCTCAGGTTTTGTTTGCAGCAGGCAATCTTGATGTTTCCTTGTGGGACAAAGAGCAGGCTTGCTTACACTTGATATAAAAAAGGTAGATTCCTAAGCTCAGTGTTTCTATTTTGTAACACAAACCACTGCATGTGCTGGCATCCTCTGGGACCCTATACGGAGATGCTCAGGTTATAAGATCCATGAGGGTAAGTCTGGTGAAGCCAAAATTCTTCTGGGAACAATCTCTCAGTTGGATTTCATATTATTTACATAGGACACTCCAACTTATCTTTTTAGTAATTGGGGAACACATATTATAGGGACAGTGAATCATAAATTATGCATGGTTTTGCTCCTTTCTTAACAGGTTCATAGTCCTTATTACTGTCTCCACCCCAAATCTCTAGAGAATGGAAAGGACCTTGTTGGAATGAGAAAGTTTTATCATTAGAAACATAAAATTATGAAGACCCTTTATCCTTCTATCACCTTAAAATCCTTTAGCCTGATAGATGCAACATGTCCGGAAGAATGATGAGGCTACTAGATATTCCAGAAAAGAGGTTCCAGATGCCTAGTGATTACAAAGTAGAAGTGAGTGAGTGGGGATGGAGTGGGAGGTGAGGAAGGTCACTAAGTGTAAATGGTTAGTGGTATAGAAAGTACGCAGTGGGAAGGGAACATTAAGATGGAAAGTAAGAGTTTCCTCCTTCCAGTAAGATCTATTGGATTATGAAGTAGTCTCCCAAAGGAAGTGGCAAGAACACAGTAAAAGCACACCAGAGCAGAAAATGCACTGTAGGTAACAATTATGCACTTGACATGAGATTGGAGATTACCTAGTAAATCTTTTCTCAGTCTCCTTTTAACTCTAATTTCTGTGATACTTAGAAGGAATCATTAAAGGGCTAGAGAAGAGGTTTTCAATAACTGGAAACTAGATATCACAGACTTTTTTAAAGATTTCTTTAAGAGTTAGCTACTTGAAGGCAGAAATTTCCCTTCTAAGAGTCCTCATCAATTACTTTGAGAAATGATCAAAGTAATTTATCATTTAGACGAGCTCTTTTTCAGTACTCTACTGAGTTAGAACAGTGCTTTGTTGTTTTACTTTTGTTTCTCTCCACATACCCAAGCCCCTAAGGACCAAGAAAATGGCCTCCCTGGATTATAAAATCCTTTCATTATTGCTTTCACTTAATTATTCCTGTGGTTTACTTATCTTTAGGGCTGTTTTCTTTCTGTGCAAATCTTGGATACATGTTGTCTACCTGTGTCTACTGCCTTATCATCTGAAATCTCAGCTTTTTCATTAGTCACTCCAACAAATCTACTCTGAAATACTTCCAGTGACCTTCTTCTGGCCAAATGATTATTTTCTCAGTCCTCTTACCATGTGATATTTGACATGCCTCACTTCTCTACACAGGAGGTCTTGGTCTTTTTCCTCCTAAATTCTTATTTAGTCTTCATTGGGGCTTTTTTGTTCCCTCTGCTGGCTCACTGAATGTAAAGAAGAGGCTACTCTGGTAGCTTCGTCACAGAAGGATGCTCAGGACTTGAACGCAGATCTGGACCAAGTGGACCTAATAGACATCTACAGAACTCTCCACCCCAAATCCACAGAATATACATTCTTCTCAGCACCACATTGCACTTATTATAAATAGACCACATATTGGAAGTAAAATGCTCCTCAGCAAATGCAAAAGATCAGAAATCATAACAAATAGTCTCTCAGACCACAGTACAATCAAATTAGAACTCAGGATTAAGAAACCCACTCAAAACCGCACAACCACATGGAAACTGAACAACATGCTCCTGAATGACACCTGGATAAATAATGAAATGAAGGCAGAAATAAAGATGTTCTGTGAAACCAATGAGAATGAAGACAAAGTGTACCAGAATCTCTGGGACCCATTTACAGCAGTGTGTAGAGGGAAATTTATAGCAATAAATGCCCTCAAGAGAAATGAGGAAAGATCTAAAATTGACACCCTAACATCACAATTAAAAGAACTAGAAGAGCAAGAACAAACAAATTGAAAAGCTAGCAGAAGACAAGAAATAACTAAGATCAGAGTGGAACTGAAGGAGATAGAGACACGGAAAACCTTCCAAAAATCAATGAATCCAGGAGTTGGTTTTTTGAAAAGATCAACAAAAGAGATCGCTAGCCAGACTAATAAAGAAGAAAAGAGAGAAGAATCAAATAGATGCAATAAAAATGATAAAGGGGACATCGCCACTGATCCCACAGAAATACAAACTACCATCAAAGAATACTACAAACACCTCTATGCAAATAAACCAGAAAATCTAGAACAAATGGATAAATTCCTGGATACTTATGCCCTCCCAAGACTAAGCTGGGAAGAAGTCAAATCCCCTAATAGACCAATAACATGTGAAATTGAAGCAGTAATTAAAAGCCTACCAACCAAAAAAAGTCCAGGACTAGACAGGTTCACAGCCTAATTCTACCAGAGGTACAAAGAGGAGCTGGTACCATTCCTTCTGAAACTATTCCAAACAATACAAAAAGGGAATCTTCATTAACTCATTTTATGAGGCCAACCTCATCCTGATAGCAAAACCTGGCAGAGACACAACTAAAAAAAGAAAATTTCAGGCCAATATCTCTGATGAACATGGATGCAAAAATCCTCAATAAAATACTGGCAAACCGAATCCAACAGCACATCAAAAAGCTTATCCATCATGATCAAGTCAGCTTCATCCATGGGATGCAAGGCTGGTTCAACCTATGCAAATCGATAAACGTAATCCACCACATAAACAGAACCAAAGACAAAAACCACATGATTATTTCAAGATATGCAGAGAAGGCTTTTGACAAAATTCAGCAGACCTCTATGGTAAAAACGCTCAGTAAACTAGTTATTGATGGAACGTATTTCAAAATAATAAGAGCTATTTATGACAAACCCACAGCTAGTATCATACTGAATGGACAAAAACTGGAAGCGTTCCCTTTGAACACCAGCACAAGACAAGGATGCCCCTCTCACCACTCCTATTCAACACAGTATTGGATGTTCTGGCCAGGGCAATCAGGCAATAAAAAGAAATAAAGGGTATTCAATTAGGAAAAAAGGAAGTTGATTTGTCTCTATTTGCAGATAACATGATGGTATATTTAGAAGACCCCATCTTCTCAGCCCAAAATCTCCTTAAGCTGATAAGCAATTTCAACAAAGTCTCAGGATCAATATGCAAAGATCAACAAAATCAATGTGCAGCAATCACAAGCATTCCTATACACCAATAACAGACAAACAGAACGCCAAATCATGAGTAAACTCCCATTCACAATTGCTACAAAGATAATAAAATACCTAGGAATACAACTAACAAGGGTTGTGAAGGACCTCTTCAAGAAGAACTACAAACCACTGCTCAAGGAAATAAGAGAAGACACAAACAGATGGAAAAACATTCCATGCTCATGGTTAGGAAGAATCAATATTGTGAAAATGGCAATACTGCCCAAGGTAATTTATAGATTCAATGCTATCCCCATCAAGCTACCATTGACTTTCTTCACAGAATTGGAGAAAACCACACTAAACTTCATATGGAACCAAAAAAAGAGCCCGCATAGCCAAGACAATCCTTTGCAAAAAAAAAAAAAACCCAAAAAACAAAGCTGGAGGCATCACGCTACCTAACTTCAAACTATATCAAAAGGCTATAGTAATCAAAACAGCATGGTACCGGTACCAAAACAGAGATAGAGACCTATAGAACAGAACAGAGGCCTCAAAAATAATGCCACACATCTACAACCATCTGATCTTTGACAAACCTGACAAAAACAAGCAACGGGGAAGGGATTTCCTATTTAATAAATGGTGTTGGGAAAACAGGCTAGCCATATGCAGAAAGCAGAAACTGGATCCCTTTCTTACACCTTATACAAAAATTAACTCAAGGTGGATTAAAGATTTAAACATAAGACCTAAAAACCATAAAAACCCTAGAAGAAAACCTAGGCAATACCATTCAGGACATAGGCATGGGCAAAGACTTCATTACTAAAACACCAAAAGCCAATGGCAACAAAAGGCAAAACAGACACATAAGATCTAATTAAACCAAAGAGCTTCTGCACAGCAAAAGAAGCTATCATTGGAGTGAACAGGCAACCTACAGAATGGGAGAAAATTTTTGCAATCTAACCATCTGACATAGGGCTAATATCTAGACTCTACAAAGAACTTAAATCTTCAAGAAAAAACAAACAACCCCACCAAAAATTGGGCAAAAGATATGAACAGACACTTCTCAAAGGAAGACATTTATGCAGCCAACAAACATGAAAAAAAGCTCATCATCACTGGTTATTAGAAAAATGCAATTCAATACCACAATGAGATACCATCTCACACCAGTTAGAATGGTGATCATTAAAAAGTCAGGAGACAACAGATGCTGGAGAGGATACGGAGAAAGAGGAATGCTTTTACACTGTTGGTGGGAGTCTAAATTAGTTCAACCATTGTGGAAGACAGATTCCTCAAGGATCTAGAACTAGTAATACAATTTAACCCAGCAATCTCATTACTGGGTATATACCCAAAAGATTATAAATCATTCTATTATAAAGACACATGTGCATGTATGTTCACTGTGGCACTGTTCACAACAGCAAAGACTTGGAGACCAACCCAAATGCCCATCAATGATAGACTGGATAAAGAAAATGTGGCACATATACAACATGGAATACTATGCAGTCATAAAAAAAGGATGAATTCATGTCTTTTGCAAGGATATAGATGAAACTTGAATCCACCATTCTTGGCAACTGACACAAGAACAGAAAACCAAACACCACATGTTCTCAATCATAAGTGGGAGTTGAACAATGAGAACACATGGACACAGAGAAGAGAACATCACACATTGGGGCCTGTTGGGGGGGTGGAGGGCTAGGGGTGGGATAGCACTAGGAGAAATACCTAATGTAGATGGTAGGTTGATGGATGCAGCAAACCATCAAGGCACGTGTATACCTATGTAACAAATCTGCACATTCTGCACATGTACACCAGAACTTAAAGTATAATTTAAAAAAATACAAAAATTAACTGGGTGTGGTGGTGCACATCTGTAATCTAGTATTTGGGAGGCTGAAGCAGAAGAATTGCTTGAACCAGGAAGGCAGAGTTTGCAGTGAGCTGAATTCATGCAAGTGCACTCCAACCTGGGCAACAGAGCAAGACTCCATCTTAAAAAATAAAAAAAAGAAAAGAAAAAAAAAAAAAGAAATGTCCCCCTCGCACCGTGCCGGAAAAAAAAAAAAATCTGAGTCCAGGTATTTCCTGATGTAGTTTTCTAAAATTCTATAATTTTACGTCTAAAACCCAGTTCATCTCACTCACCAAACTGCATCCTCTTCTAACTTTTCTGTTTTTATTAATGTCATCATCATTCTTCCACTTGCCAGTGCTCAAACCCTCATTTTGTCTGTGATTCATTCTCCACTGTCCCCTAAGTGCTTTTAAGACATCTTTAAATCCAAATTCTATCAAGTGTCTGTGAGATGTCTCTCATGCCGTGTTCCCATTTGCACTCCTGGTGCTTTACTCTCAGGTCTACTTGTTTCATACTTTGTTTTAGAGATGCGGTCTCACTACGTTGAGCAGGCTGGTCTTGAACTCATGGGCTGAAGCAATCCTCTTGCCTCAGCTTCCCAAAACACTGGGATTACAGGCATGAGCCACTGTACCCAGCTGATTTCACACTTTGACCACTGCAAGAACCTCCTACTTTGTTTCTGCCTCCAGGCTCTTCCTCTTCCAGTCTATCTTACATAATACCACCAGGTCAATTTTCTAACATGTGACTTTTTTCTCATCTATCTCTGACTTAAAACTTCAGATGCTTTCTGAGAACCTATAGGAAAAAGCCAGATGCTACTGCCTGGCATTTTGGGCTTACTCCTATCAAACTAGCCTATCTTCTTTCTATTCTATGTCCAGAAATGCTCTTAGAAAGCTCTCTCCTCTCCTTGCCTCACCACTTCCTACTTATATTTTACACACAGCACAAGTCCCGTATCTCTCAGAGGCATCTGTTGCAGGCCACTTGCAAGGCTTCCTTGTCTGCACACATTTCCTATGCCACTTATATGGCAGTTCATCACTTATACATGTGGGTAAAAAAACCACATTTCATCTGTTTGTTTCCTCCACAAAACCACTGCCTTGTTTAGACAGTAATCACATCTAAGCAAGTGAAGCAGAATGGCCGAATGGAAGCTGTGTTCTAATTCTGTCACCATTATTTACATACTAGATAACTTTAGGAAGAGCATTTCTTTAAGGCTTAACTTTCTTTAATGAAAAACATGGATAATACCTTATGCCTCTTCCTCATGGCTGCTGTGAGGACCAAATATAAGTGAGACAGTGCTTTCAAAATCTATACATTTCTAGGAGTATATTGTGGCATCATTATTATAACCATTACTCACTTTTATGATTCACAGGATTGATTGGATACAGAACAAGTGGTGATATATACTTGGGGTACTGAATCCATGAAAGAATTCTGTATAAGACTGACTACAATTATATAAAAATATTTATGCCAAAATGATAACTGCAGTTGTGATCAAATAGTGGATACTTTCTATTTTTCTGTGACAATGTTATTATTGTCCTTATTATTAAAAAAGCAAGAAAAGAAACCAATGATATACAGTTGTTGTTTTGAAGAGCTACATGTAAGGATAGCCAGTCGCTGAATACTTAAGTAACATATTGAGTGACACCACTCACCCCATAAATAGAGAAACCATTGCCCTGTGACTTCCCCTATGGCCCTCCCAGGGCTGGTGGCCGCCATAGCTGCTAGTGCAAGGGGAGTGGGACAGTCTACAAGATCTATGTTGTAACGATTCACCATGTCACCTCCCACTCTGCCAGCAGCATACCACAAGGCTCGCTTTTCTTCTCTGCCCTCTTCTTCCATGGCCTTCTTTTGCTGTTGGCTCAATTCTGCTAATTGCTCAAAGGCCCTACTCTTAAACATCACACTTCATGAAATCTGGGGCCCTACAGATAATTGTCAAGATGTCTATCAGCTACATTCTTATCCTTTACTCATGTTTTTGCAAAGTGTCAAAAGCAATCCATCAAATGATGTGCCAGTCGCCAATAACCTTCAAACTATTCCTCAGACAATTAGAACTGTGGTGGGGGAGGAAGGAGAATGGAGATACCCCTCATACTTTCTTTTATGAGCCAGAGACTAGCACATAGCAAGTGCCCAGTGGCTGATAAGTGAAGGAATGACCCGCAAACAATGGCCTGGAATATTGAAAACACGATGATTTCGACATAGAAGAAACAGATTCTATTTGCCACTGACTTGCTGTGTTCCTTTGTTTCATTTTTGCTGTTTGTACAAAGACAGGACTGAAGTATATGACCTCCACAGTGTCTTCCTGCACCCTGATTCCATGCCTGCTCTGTGCCCTTTTCCCTGACTTGGACCTTCCCTTCAGATTAGAGTAGCCAGCTTAGTAAAGACAATATATACTTATACTATATTTCTGATGCCAATAAGAATTAGAGAGGAAAGAGGAAGCAGAGTGAGAAAAACAAAAAACTAAATGGATGAGGAAAGGATTGATGAGAATGAGTGACTAAGCTTTGGAATATTTTTTTTTGAGACAGAGTCTTGCTCTGTCACTCAGACTGGAGTGCAGTGGCACCATCTTGGCTCACTGCAACCTCTGCCTCCCGGGTTCAAGTGATTCTCCTGCCTCAGCCTCCCAAGTAGCTGGAATTACAGGCACATGCCACCATGCCTGGCTAATTCTGTAGTTTTAGTAGAGATAGGGTTTCACCATGTTGGTCAGGCTGGTTTCAAACACTTGACCTCAAGTGATCTGCCCATCTTGGCCTCCCAAAGTGTTGGGATTACAGGTGTGAGCCAGTGCACCCAGCCTAGAATTTTTTATGGTTTCGTACAGGAACATAAGAATGCATCCATCCCCAAAGAGTGAACAGGGTCTTGGGAATTTCCTGTGGGGCAGAAATCCCAAGGCCTTGCTGATCTAATCAGTTGGGAAAGATTGGCACTACCCATCCCAAGGGTCGTGGGCTTTCACCGCCTCTGCCCTTTTTCAGCAGGCTTTGATGGTTAAGGTCTGGACAAGGGAATCCTCAGAGGCCCAACAGTTCTCAGTATCAGAGAGACAATCTGAAAGCTGATGTGTGGGGCTCCAAGATGTACTGATTCATCATGATGTGACTGTATTTTACATGCGGAGATGTCCCACCTCATTGGGGTTCAATTGCTGATCAGGAGCACATGTATTATGTCTTTGGACAACTCTAAGAACTGTGTTTTCTAAGATTTCCAATTGCAAATATTAAAATAGGCAAGAACTAGTTACAGGTCACACGAAGGACCCTTTAAAGACAGACGAAAACTCAGTGTGATTTAGGTGCCAGAGATATCCAGATACAGCATTTCTCCTGGTGGCCTTCTTTCCAGGTCTCCTTTGGTTATAATTATTTAACAAACGCCTGTATAGTACTTATTATATGCAGGAAGTATTATAAGCACTTGACAAATATGAATTCACTTAATTGTCATAAGCGCTCAAGATCAGGCTATTATATTCTCATTTTACAGGTTAAAAAAATGAGGAATGATGAGGTTAATGACTTGCCTGTGGTCACACAACTAGTAAGAAGCAGACTCAGGATCTGAACCAATGCTGTCTCGCTCCAGAGTCCTAACCACTGCACTAGGTTGCTGGTTGCATGGATGTTGAGTGCCTATGAAGCTCTGTGACCAAACCCCTCCTGAGGGCTACCTATAGTCCCAGCTCATTCAGGAGCCAGCAAGGCTCCAGATAGGCCTGGTGAGCTGTGGTTCCTGCACAGACATGAAAGTGAAGAGTAGCAGGGCAGGAAGCCACCAGGGCCTGGCCGAGCAGCAGCATTAGCAGAGACTGAGGAGGCTGGCTGGCTGCTGTTGTTGTTGTGGTGACAGACTTCTTTAGTGTGACTTTTAACCACAGTCTGTGCAATGGGGAGGGATTTCAAAGGAAGGGTGCTGGGACCAATGAAGAAGAAGAGGTGGTACACATGCTCCCTTGATTTGAAGGATGTGCGTAGGGAAAGCCAAGGTCAAAGTAGCACTCCAAAGACCGTGGTTGGGCTACATGCAGAATTGGCTGCACAGGTGGGGAGGCTCAGGCAAGGAGGCCCCTGATGCTTCTCCAGCCATACCCCAAGGATGTGGCAATAAGGTGGAACCCCAGAGGTGACGAGAAGAGAGAAAAAAAAGTGGATACAGAAGCCATTATGAAAAAAGAATGGAAAGATTCTATGTGTGAAGCAGCCAAAGGCAAGTTAAAACCATTTAAACAAGTCAAGTCTACACAGCTAGCAGAATAATGATACCAGAATCAGAGATTGTGAAGAATTAGAAGTATTGCCTCTAACATTTTAAAATGTTGGAGTTGAGGTCTTAGAAAGGCTGAGGGTCATGGGCTCTCACCACCTGGGCCCTTTTCCAGCAGCCTTCAGTGGTCAAGGTCTGCATTTGACCACATCTCCTGAGGGAAACTTCAGGAGATTTTTCATGTTGGTACTTTTTTAGGCTGTGAAGCCTGTGGACTTGAGTAGCTATAGCAGTGTGGGCATTTTCTACATGCTGAAGACGAACACACAGCTATTTTTGAGATCAAGTGTATTGTTACATTTGGTTATGTCTACAGCGGCATTCAGGCTGGGAATACCCCTTTCTGGCCTCTCTCTTGCATGGTCCCCGTGCACCTGTCATCCCCAAAGGAGTAGCAACAGTGCCGCCTTTCACCCTCAAAGACAACTGTTTGAACTTACATGATCACTCTACCTATAATCTCTACAGAGCAATAGTGCCCTCAGTACCTGGCACAGTGCTCTGTACATAGATGCAACTGATATTTTTAAAAGAAGAAAATAGAAATAGTAGACCCTCTCATATTACAGCAAATGAATTTGTTACTACATAAAGAGGCCAGACCTCATGGGTGAAAATGACTGGCCATCATAAGGGTTTGGTCAGTACCCTGGGCCTGGAGTCAGCTGGAAGTCTATGAGGAATATATATCTCCACTATATATATAGTGGATAGTGAAAAAAAAACTCTGCAGTCACTTAGGACATTTTACAGCCTTTTGGTCCCTAAATGCATTTATTGTAATATCATTTTAAAATAACAATTTCTTTAGCCTTGTAGACTGAAGGAGGTAGAGAAGTTAATTTTTCATTTGTATCTATTATTAATGCTTTTAATGTTTTAAGTATTAACTTTTTATTTTTTTGGAGACCAAACCATAAGCTTATAACCTTTTTCCTTTCCTTTCTTTTCCAAAATATAAGACATTTTTTTCTAGTGGACTTTCTTAGTAATAACCTTTATTGGTTTTCTCATTACAAATAAAAATATGTATTCACTGTAGAAAATATACAAAATAAATATTAAAAAGTAACTGAGGGGGAGATCTAAGATGGCCGATTAACAACAGCTCAGGATTTTAGCTCCCAGTGAAAGCACAGAGAGCAAGTGGACACCGCAATTTCAGACGAATTTCTGTGGAACACAAACTGGGAAATTCCCGGCAGAGGAGCCACACGAGTTGCCAGCGTGACTCTTTTGGCCAGCGCAGCTGTTTTGCCTGCACCCTGGCGCAGCGCAGCACTTCTCAGTGCAGAGTATATGTGACTGGGTGCCCCTTAAGTCGGGCTCAGCTGGTCCCATCCCCACAAGGAGAACAGCAATTGGAAGCGCTGAGGACTGAGAGTTTCACAACAAGCACAGCTGAACCCGGGAAGGCCTAGCTCTGTGGGGAAAGGGCGTCCGCCGAAGGAAAACTAAGAAACAGAAAAAACTTCATCACCAACAAGCCGGAC
>CAUYLG010078704.1:0-21247 GCA_963573385.1 Cacajao melanocephalus | reverse complement strand
AATTTATTAATTTCTTCTAGATTTACTGGTTTATGTGCATAGAGTTGTTTGTAGTAATCTCTGATGGTAGTTTGTATTTCTGTGGAATCTGTGGTGATATCCCCTTTATCATTTTTTATTGCATCTATTTGATTCTTCTCTCTTTTCTTTTTTATTAGTCTGGCTAGTGGTCTATCTATATTGTTGATCTTTTCAGAAAACCAACTCCTGAATTGATTTTTTGAAGGGTTTTTTTTTTTTGTTGTGTGTTTCTATCTCCTTCAGTTCTACTTTGATCTTAGTTATTTCTTGTCTTCTGCTAGTTTTTGAATTTTGAAGTTTTTGAATTTTGAAGTTTGATCTTGCTCCCCTACCTCTTTTAATTGTGACAGTAGGGTGTCGATTTTAGATCTTTCCTTGCTTCTCATGTGGGCATTTAGTGCTATAAATTTCCCTTTAGCACTGCTTTAAATGTGTTCCAGAGATTCTGGTATGTTGTGTCTTTGTTCTCATTGGTTTTGAAGAACATCTTTATTTCTGCCTTCATTCCATTATTTATCCATTCATCATTCAGGAGCAAGTTGTTCAGTTTCCATGTAGTTGTTTCGTTTTGAGTGAGTTTCTTAATCCTGAGTTCTAATTTGATTGCACTGTGGTCTGAGAGACTGTTTATTATGATTTCCGTTCTTTTGCATTTGCCTAGGAGTGATTTACTTCCAATTACATGGTCAATTTTAGAGTAAGTGCATTGTGGTGCTGAGAAGAATGTATATTCTATGGATTTGGGGTAAAGAGTTCTGTAGATGTCTATCAGGTCTGCTTGGTCCGGATCTGTGTTCAAGTCCTGGATATCCTTGTTAATTTTCTGTCTCATTGATCTGTCTAATATTGACAGTGGAGTGTTAAAGTCTCTCACCGTTATTGTGTGGGAGTCTAAGTCTCTTTGTAGGTCATTGAGAACTTGCTTTATGTATCTGGGTGCTCCTGTATTGGGTGCATATATATTTAGGATCATTAGCTCTTCTTGTTGCATTGATCCTTTTACCATTATGTAATGTCCTTCTTTGTCTCTTTTGGTCTTTGTTGGTTTAAAGTCCATTTTATCGAGACTATGACTACAACTCCTGTTTTTTTTTTTTTTTTGCTGTCTGTTTGCTTGGTAAATCTTCCTCCATCCCTTTAAGTCTATGTGTGTCTTTGCACGTGAGATGAGTTTCCTGAATATAGCACACCAATAGGTCTTGACTTTTTATACAATTTGCCAGTCTGTGTCTTTTGATTGGGGTTGAGCTTGGTGCAGGGAAGGCCATCCACCATTGCTGAGGCAGTTCTAACCTTACCTGTGTAAACAAAATTGTGAGGAAATTTACACAGCAGCTGGACAGAGCCCATGGCAGCTCAGCAGTGCCTCTGCAGGCAGACTGTGACTAGACTCCCTCCTTGCTGGGCAGGGCATCTCTGAAAAAAGGCAGCAGCCCATCAGGTCAGGAACTTCCAAATGAAGCCCCACTTTCTCGGGACAGAGCACCTGGGAAAAGAGGTGGTATGAGTTCTGCTGCAGCAGACCTTAACGTTCCTGCCCAGCAGCTCTGAAGGGAGCAATGGAGCTCCTAGCACAGCACTCGAGCTCTGATAAAGGACACACTGTCTCCTCAAGTGGCTCTCTGACCCCTGTATATCCAAAAAGACACCTCATACGGGAGAGCTCTGGCTGACATCTGGCGGGTGCACTTCTGGGACGAAGCTACTAGAGGAAAGAACAGGCAGCAATCTTTGCTGTTCTGCAGCCCCTGTGGGTGATTCCTAGGCAAGCAGGGTCTGGGGTGGACCTTCAGCTGTCCTGCAGCAGAGGGGCCTGTTAGAAGGAAAACTAAAAAAAAACAGAAAGAAATAGCTTCAGCATCAACAGAAAGGATGTCCACTCAGAAACCCCATCCAAAATCACCAACTTCAAAGACCAAAGGTAGATAAATTCACGAAGCTGGGAAGAAACCAGTGCAAAAAGGATGAAATCACCAAAAACCAGAATGCCTCTCCTCCTCCAAGGGATCCCAACTCCTCACCAGCAAGGGAACAAAACTGGATGGAGAATGAGTTTGAAGAATTGATAGAAGCCGTCTTCAGAAGGTGAGTAATAACAGACTTCTCTGAGCTAAAGGAACATGTTCAATGCATAGAAACTAAGAACCTTGAAAAAAGGTTAGATGAAATGCTAACTAGAATAACCAGCTTAGAGAAGAACATAAATGACTTGATGGAGCTGAAAAACACAACACGAGAACTTTGCAAAGCATATACAAGTTTCAATAGGTTGAGATCTTTCTAACTTTTTGATATGGGCGATTAGTGCTATAAATTTCCCTCAACACTGCCTTAGCTGTGTCCCAGAGATTTTGGTATGTTGTATTTTTTCATCTCATTAGTTTCAAAAAAACTTAATTTCTGCCTTAATTTTATTGTTTACCCAAAGGTCATTTTGGAGCAGGTTATTCAATTTCCATGTGATCGTATGGTTTTGAGCAAATTTCTTAGTCTTGATTTCTAATTTGATAGTGCTGTGGTCTGAGAGTTATTGTTATGATTTCAGGTCTTTTGCATTGCTGAGGACAGTTTTATATTTGATTACGTTATCAATTTTTGAGTATGTGCCATATGGTGATGAGAAGAATGTATATTCTGTTGTTTTTGGGTGGAGAGTTCTATACATTTCTATCAAGTTCATTGAATCCAGTGCTGAGTTCAGGTCCTGAATATCTTTATTAATTTTCTGCCTTGATGAACTGTCTTATAGTGGGATGTTGGAGTCTCCCACTATTGTTGTGCCAGCTTAAGTCTCTTTGAAGATCTCTAATAATTTGCTTTATAAATCTGGGTGTTCCTGTTTTGGGAGCATATTTATTTAGGATATTTAGATCTTCTTTTTGAATTGAATCTTTCACCATTATGTAATGCCCTTCTTTGTCTTTTTTGATTTTTGTTGGTTTAAAATCTGTTTTGTCAGGTACTAGGATTGCAACCCCTGCTTTTTTTCGGTTCCATTTGCTTGGTAGATTTTCCTTCATTCCTTTATTTTTAGCCTATGGGTGTAGTTGCATGTGAGGCAGGTCTTTTAAAGATAGCATATCAATGGGTCTTGGTTCTTTATCCAGCCTGCCACTTTGTGCCTTTTAATTGTGGCATTTTGTTCATTTGTGTTCAAAGTTAATATTGATATGTATGGATTTTATCCTGTTATAATGATGCTAGCTGGTTATTAATCAGACTTGTTTGTGTGGTTGCTTTACCGTATCACTGGTCTTTGTACTTAACTGTGTTTTTTATAGTGGCTTTCCTTATTTAGTGTTTATTTCAGGAACTCTTATAAGGTAGGTCTGATGGTAACAAATTGCCTCAGCATTTCCTTGTCTGTAGAGGGTCTAATTTCTCCTTCACTTATAAAGCATAGTTTTCTTTAAGAATGGATATTGGCTCCCAATATTTTCTGGCTTGTAGGGTTTCTGCTGAGAGGTCCAATGTTAGTCTGATGGGCTTCCCTTTGTAGGTGACCTGACCTTTCTCTCTAGCTGCCTTTAACTTTTCTTTTCTTTCATTTCAACCTGGGAGAATCTGATGATTATATGCCTTGGGGATGATTTCTTGTGAAGTATATTACTAGGGTTATCTCCATCTCCTGAGTATGAATGTTGGCACTATATGTTATAGTCTATTAAGTTTGTAATAGTATTATGTCTAAAAAATGTACATACTTTAATTAAAATATTTTATTGCCAAAATATACTAATGATCATCTGAGCCTTCAGGGAGTCATTGTTTTTTTGCTGGTGGAAGGTCTTGTCTTTATGTCAATGGCTGCTGACTGATTGGGGTGGTGGCTGTTAAAGCCCAGGGTGGCTGTGTCCATTTCCCAAAATAAGCCAATAATGGAGTTGGCCACATCAATTGACCCTTTCATGAAAGATTTCTCTGTGGCATGTGCTGCTTTTTATAGCATTTTACTCACAGTAGAATGTCTGGAGTCAATTCTCTCAAATGCTGCTGCTGCTTTATCAATTATCTATGTAACATTCTAAATCCTTTGCTGTCATTTCAACAGTGTTCACAGCATCTTTCATCAGTAGTCCATTCCATCTCAAGAAACCACTTACTTTGAGAGGCAACTCCTCATCTGTAAGAGGCAACTACTCATCTGTTAAAGTTTCCCTATGAGATTGTAGCAATTCTGTCACTCTTTTAGGCTCCACTTCTAATTCTAGTTCTCTTGCTATTTCTGTCACATCTATGCTTACTTCCTCCATTGAAGTCCTGAACCCCTCAAAGTCATGCATGAGGTTGGAATCAGCTTCCTCCAAACTCCTGTTAATTTTGATATGTTGACCTTTTCCCATGAATCACATTCTTAATGCATGTAGAATGGTGATTCCTATTCAGATGGTTTTCAACTGCCCAGATATATCAAAGGAATTACTATGTATGGAAGCTAAAGCCTTATGAAATTTATTTCTTAAATAATAAGACTCAAAAATCAAAACAACTCCATGCTCTATGGGCTGCAGAATGAATTAACAGGCATGAAACAGCCATTAACAGGCATGAAAGTGACGTTCATTTCCTACACATCTTCATCAGAGCTCTTGGCTGATCAGGTACATTGTCAATGAACAGTAATAATTTTAAAGGAATCAAAAGAAGCTTGGAACCTTCACTGAAGACTATCCATGGCATGTTTTTTTGGCATAACAACATGGAAAGGCACTGTAATGCTTTGTAGTAATCTTCTAAGTCACTCACTGGTCATGTTTATGTATTCTCAGAAAATTCCCATGACCTTTCATGTCTGTGGACTGCTAATCACTGTTATTTATTGAGCATATAGTATGCTCCAATTTCCAGTTAAGCCATGGCTTAAGTATCACTAAACCCCTAATGAGGTAGATGTTCCTACTGTTTCCATTTCATAGATGAGGAAAGTGAAGTTTAGAGAGCCCTTTGCCCATCCTCCTGCAACTTCTACATGGCAGAACCAGGATATGAGACCTTTTCTCACTGTCCAAACTCTTGGCATTGTTTTAAAAAGTCCTCTACAATTTATTCAAAATGCAACATACTGCCTGACATGTAGTAGTTGCTCAATATATATTTGTTGATAAATAAATAAAGGCCTTTACATCCTTTTAGTTTCTATGACTATTGGAGGCTCAATGCATACAGTCTATTTTGATTCTGACAGTCATCCACCCCCCTCTTGATACTACTTGTGTTTTAATTTATATTATTATTTACACTGTATATTGTTATTTACACTGTGTATTGTTATTTACAGTATTAGTCCATTTGTGTTCCTATAAAGGAATGCCCGAGACTGGGTAATTTATAAAGAAAAAACGTTCAATTGACTTGCAGGATGCAGAGTGTACAGAAAGCATAGTGTCAGCATCTGCTTCAGGTTAGGCCTCAGGAGCTTATAATTGTGGTGGAAGGTGAAGGGGGAGCAGGCACATCACATGGTGAGAGCAGGAACAAGAGAGCCAGGTTCGGGGAGATCCTAGACTTTTAAATAATCAGATCTTGTGTGAACTGAGTGAGAACTCACTTATCATAAAGCGGTTGGTGCTAAACCTTTCAAGAGGATCCAATCCCACAATCCAGTCATCTCCCACCAGGCCCTACCTCCAACATTGTGAATTACATTTCAATGTGAGATTTGGAGAGGACAAACATCCAAACCACATCATTTACTGTCTCACTTTAAAAATTTATTCCATCAGATGGTAATGTCTTTGAGGAATACATAGTTTCTGTAATTTCTGAATCACAAACCCAGTGCCTTGCTCATTTCAGGATTGACTCAGGTTGGTCTCACCTTTATATGATTTGGATCTATGTCCCCACCCAAACCTCATGTTCAATTGTAATCCTTAATGTTGAAGGTGGGGTCTTGTGGGAGGTGATTGGATTATAGGGGCAGAGTTCTCTTGAATGGATTAGCACCATCCCTTCCATGCTGTTCTTGTGATAGTGAGTGAGTTATCATGAGAACTGGTTGTTTAAAAGTGTGTAGCACCTTCCCCTGGCTCTCCCTTCCTTCTGCTCCAGCCATGTACGACGTGCCTGCTTCCTCTTTACCATCCACCATTGTTGTTAGTTTCCTGAGGTCTCCTCAGAAGCAGAAGCCACTATGCTTTCTGTACAGCCTGCAGAACCATAAGCCAATTAAACCTCTCTCTCTCTCTCTTTTTTTAAATACATTACTCAGTCTCAGGAATTTCTTTATAGTAATGTTAGAATGGACTAATACATACCCTTTGATCTCTATGCTGCATGATGGCAAGAGTCATGTTTATTTATGCTGAATGTTAAAATCTTATGGCTGAACACAGGAGATAAACTCATAACAGGTGCTCAAAATATTAATATTAATGTTGTATTCTAAACTATTAGACAATGCATTAGTTTTTGACAGAACTTGGTTCTGCTC
The DNA here is from genome assembly GCA_963573385.1 of Cacajao melanocephalus. Classification (NCBI taxonomy): domain Eukaryota; kingdom Metazoa; phylum Chordata; class Mammalia; order Primates; family Pitheciidae; genus Cacajao; species Cacajao melanocephalus. The sequence continues at coordinate 14,793 of CAUYLG010078704.1, read as the reverse complement.
CTTAAGAGCAACATGATCTAAGACAAGATAATTAACCTCTATGAACTCTGTTTCCTTATATATAAAATGAAACAGTAACAATACCACCTACACAGGATTGTTGTAAACACTCAGCAGTTACGATAAGCTTGATAGATGTTTTAGTTGAAAGGTATACAGAATACAAATTCACTGTTGCTGAGGATTATTTTATGATCTAGAAAATTCTCTTCGAGCAACATAAAAGTGTGCTTCTTCTTGAAAAGTCCTAGAACACCATCAGTCCAAGCATCCTAAACCAAACAGGAGGATTCTGCAAGGCCTTCCATACAGCCTTCCACCTCCATGCTCTCTAATCTAGAATTTCCCAATAGGCAGGCCAAATACAACCAATGTTTAGGATGTTTATGGCTGTTCCATGTGACAAAGATTTTGTAGTAAAGAAAAAACATGTAAGAGCTCAGTGAAAAAGCTGTATTCTGTAAGTGGTACTTCTCATATCTTTTAATATGGCATGAATAAGAGTGCAGCATTTGGCACTCTTATTTGACCACCAAATTCTTTTTTTTCTTCTAACCTGTAGGCTTGATAATGTGTTGCTTGGATCCTCAGAACATTCTTGAGAAAATCTAGAATGTTTAGTTTCTAGTCTTGTGCCAAAGTACTGTAAAAGTAACCAATTCCAGTGAACAAGATGTTCTTTAGAATATAGAAGACTGGGTTAGAATAGATTTATGTATAATAAAAAGATAATTCTCAAATTAGTACTTCATGAGAATGATAGGTACTGAAATAATAAATGACAAACCAACCTAATTCTTAGATAACAAGGCAAATGAAACCTTGGTTTTTGAACTTGCCTTAATTATCCTACAAATCTCAAGGCTCACACCACACCTCCCACTAAGAGTAAATGTTTTAATTTGTACACAGGAGAAAAACTGAAAGTTTGTTCTTAATCTAACCACATGCCTCTTAGAGGAGAAATTTCAGAAATTTAAATATAGTAGGAGGAACAAACTTCAAGTGAAACTAAGTATAAATAAATCAAAATATACTGTCCTTCATTGCATAGTCAAGGTATTTTACTTGTGACTTTTTGTAGGAGTCAGAAAATGACAAGACTCCTATTCATTAGAGATCATGCTGTGTTGCATCTTGAGGGCTGGTTACCATTTTCAGAGCTTTTAGATTCTTTCATGAATCAGAGAAACAGCTTCTATTCTCACATTACGTCATGGCTGTGAGTACCTGTTGGAAGCTTTAGATAATGCTTGTTAGATGTTTCCCTAAGTAAGCATACTTCATTGTTGTAGTTTATTTTTTAATAATTTCCAAGAGCTGATGTTGAAAAGTTGAGCTATCCACAAAATGTTTTGGTTGGATTCTTCATATGCTAATCTGAGATAGTGGCAACTGTGATCCCAATTGTAATATCCCCTTCTCCTTTATATTTTTTCTTCCATTTTCTTGTTTTAAGCAAAAAATTCTCAACTTTGGAATGAACTTTTTTCTCCTTAGGCAGAACTCATTAAATTTTCTCTTTTATGAAACCAGCCTTGGGAGGATCTTCTGTTACACCATCCACACACATTTTCCAATTATGTATGTACCTTAGAGAGGTAATATTCTCTATCGTAGAAAGTTCTATAAGATATTTCAAAAATTTTTCATATTTACTTATAAAGTAGTCAAAATCAGAAGAATTTTCTTCTCAAGGCCTAATTTTTCTACCATTAGGAACATTAATTGAGGGCTAACCCTGTGTCCGAATTTAAAATATAGATCTAATTATCTTAACCCCTTTTGCAGATGAAGAGACAGAAGATCCAGGATGTCACCCAGGCAGCGACCCTCAGAGCCTGGGTTCCTTATCACCTTGTAGGTGAGCAAGCCTGTGCTAGGCGCTCCAACAGAGTCTAAGAATTATTGGGAACACACACCAGATCCTCCACCCTGTACTCTTTGCCCCACCTTTTCAATCCTTTCCATTACCCTCAACCCCTGCCTATAACGTAAAAACACCTCTTCCCCCCTTTTAGTGGTTGCAAATAAATATCAGGGTAAGGTAAGGTACAGAATTGAGGATGAGGCATGGAAGTAATATCTGTTAGTATTTATCTCCTTTGGACCCCAGCAAATCAGTCCAAAATGCCTGGTTAATGGTGTAATACAGATGAGCATCTGACTTTGTCTCCCAAGGGACTTTGCCAAAGCCCTAAAGGAAGGGGCTCTTAGCATGACGTGTTGGCCAGGTGTGGTGGCTCAGGCCTGTAATGCCAGAACTTTGGGAGGTCAAGGTGGGAGGATTGCTTGAAGCCAGGAGTTTGAGACCAGTCTGGGCAATGTGGTGAAACCCCATCTCTACAAAAAAACACAAAAATTAGCTGGGTGTAGTGGTGTGTACCTGTAGTCCCAGGTGCTTGGGAGGCTGAGGTGGGAGGATCACCTGAGCCCAGAAACTACAGGTTGCAGTGGGCCAAGATCAGGCCACTACACTACAGCCTGGGTGACAGAGCAAGACCCTGTCTTGAAAAAGAAAATAAAAAGTGTTAAGACAAAATCAGCAGGAGGCCATTAGCATAGGATTGCTCTGTACCTGGAACTCTTACCCAAGCAACCCAAAACTTCACTTGGAGGCATTCCTTATAACTGATTAATTTTGAATCAAGCTTTAGCCAATCACAGACAACCATTTAGCAGATTGGTTATATAACTAGAGACCTTTCATCAAGTCATACTCATGTAAGGCAAACACCTAGCTATAGCCAATAAAGTAATTCCTTTACTTCTGTGTCCAGTTCATAAAAACTTACTGCTTATGCCACTAGAGCAGAGTTCTCTGAACCTCTTCCTGCTTTCAGTGCTACCCAATTAATTTGTTATTTGCTCAGATAAACTTTGTTAAATGTACTGTCTAAAGTTTTTCTTTTAATAGAAGTTAAAATAAATTAAATAAAATGAAATAATATGAAATATGCCTCATTAAGCATTTGTTTAGAAAATGAGTGACTATGTGGAGTGGGTTATGGGCTGCAACATTAGTGGATTTCCTCCAGCTTAGCCCAATGATGGTGGGAAGGGAAGAGGATTGAGGCAGGGGACATTATCATGATTCCTTGACAACTTCCTGAGAATGGGAGTAGCAAGGGAAGGGGTATCAGTCATAGTCATTTGAGACATTTGACTTTGAGAGATGCCCCAAGAAAATCCCAGATCAAGAGCATCTGGATCTGATGCTAGGTTTCCAGTGAACCTGGAGGTGGATTTTGTTACTGTCACTGGGCCTTTTTGTATCCTCTAGGCTGATATGTTTTGGGGAGATTCGGGTCCTGTAATCTGATGTTTATAAATCTGTTTGTAAAAAATTTAACATAAGAGGTTCTAAACTCTCAGTGTGCCAGTGCTGTGTTTACTGCGCCTTTTGATTGAAAAAGGGGTCTTTATGTAGGAACAAAAATCCAACAGGATGCTGTTGTCCATTTTCATACTCTGATTTCTATTTTCAAGATACATCATTTTTATTTTCGTATGCCTTATACTCCATTCTGGCAGACTTTATTTATTTTGAGGTAGCTGTTTTATTATACCCATTTCACAGGTGATAACTGGGGCCAAAGGGGGAAAGAAACAGAGCAACAGCTAACATATAGGGCTAGTTGCATTACCTGAAAATAATTCAAGTTTACTTGTCATTTCAGTTAAATAGGAGAGAATCAAATAGGCTCATTCCACTGCTAAGGTGGCAGTGATGGCTACAAACAACGAGGATTCCCAGTTCTGACTCACTTATTCCATAAGGGCTCAGCCAATCTGCAGGTGACACCTGGGTAGATTTGGAGCCCACACACACAACGTGCTTCTAGACAGCAGAGCTGACATCTTCAATCTGACTTTCTCATCTGGTGGGCATTAAAATCCCTATGTAATATTTGATATGAACAAATAGTTAAGTGGGTTAAAGTCTGTATCTACCTACATGAACCAGAGTGAAGACTCAAAACAGAAAAAAAAATCTGGTTTCTGAACCAAAAATGCCTTCTTTGTTGAAATTCTCTAGACTGAACATATTATGTCCTGCAATTCTGAGTCAGAAGAGCAAATGTTCTCTCTCTACCAGGAAATGAATTAACTGTTACAAAGTCTTGAAACAGATTTAATATAGTCCCTGATGGTCATATGAAAAATAATTTCCTTTCACTATCGAGAAAAATGAAAACTGACTAGAGTACATTAGGTGTCTATTAAATGGATCATTATAAACTTGATTTCTTAAGATGTCTGTATTTATGTAAGGACACAGAAATTATTCTGGTTCAATGGTTGACATCTGCTAATTAATAAAAAATTAAGAAATTTAAACATATGTCCGTATTTTCAGGTTGAATAAGAAAGAACCGCGCTTAGTTATATAAACAAATCTTGGTTAACTGAACTGGAGTGAATAATTATGAATAATATACATTTTTGTTTTTTTAGTTAAGTGCACCCCCTCAATTAAAATATGTTTATGTAATTGCCTTTCCCAGTTTTAAATTCAATGGCAGAGATGAGGTTTTTTTTCAGACATCACTATGCAGTTGTTACCATCAAAAAAGTCAATTTGAATTTCTACTCCTCGGCAAATGCTGTTTGCCTCAAGCACGTTGGTCTCCTTTCTGTTCCCTAGCCATACACTCAGCCTCCTTTTAGGGTTTTAAAAATATATTTACGTAATGTGGAAAGCCTTCCCCAGTTTTGCCCACATCCTCTGAGGCCTTGCTTAGGGTATCTATCGTTTTGATAATTTCCTTCTCCACATCCTTCCGAGTTTGCCTGCACTACCCAATCAGATCTTAATATATGCTATCTTCTTCTCTACATGGCTCTGTTATACACTTTTATGCAAGTAGTAATGGATACACCTGTACTATTGTGTACTTTTACAAGAAATAATGGATATTAGGTTGTTTATGACTTATTTCCTCAATGTATAACCTATTTTTCACACAAATTACTTCCTCAATTATAATCCTCTAGAGAGTAAGCTATATAATCCAGTTTAATTATTTTTTTCTTCACTCCTAGTGGAGGGCTGGTGCCTGTCAGAGTTGGTTAATAATTTCTTGGACATTGGTTGCAGTTACTATTTTTCCAGAATAGCTTTTAATTAATCTGTGGGGAGTTTAATTCATAGGCTAGTTTAGCTAATTTATTTATTTCTTATTTTTAAAAACTCCCATGGCCCACGCCTATAATCCCAGCACTTTGGGAGGCTGAGGTGGGCAGGTCATTTGAGGTCAGGAGCTCGAGATCAGCCTGGCCAACATGGTGAAACCCCATCTCTACTAAAAATGCAAAAATTAGCCAGGAATGGTGGAAGACACCTGTAATCCCGGCTACTGGGGAGGCTGAGGCAGGAGAATAGCTTGAACCCTGGAGGCGGAAGTTGTGGTGAGCTGAGATCGTGCCACTGCACTCCAGCCTGGGTGACAGATTAAAACTGTCTCAAAACAACAACAACAACAACAACAACAACAACAACAAAATCAGAGACAGCATCTCTGCTCTGTTACCCTGGCTGGAATGCTGTGGCATGACCATAGCTCACTGTAGCCTCAACCTCTCAGGCTCAAGATCCTCCCACCTCAGCCTACTTAGTAGCTGGGACTAAAGGCATGTGGCACCACACATGGCTTATAAATGTGTGTGTGTACGTGTGTGTGTGTGTGTATATATGTATATATTCACATATATATTTTTTATATATTCTTATAAATGTATATATAAAATACATATATATATATATATATATTTGAGACACAGTCTCACTTCATTGCCCAGGCTGGAGTTCAGTGGCACGATCTTGGCTCACTGCAACCTCTGCCTCCTGTGTTCAAGCAATTCTCCTGTCTCAGCCTCCTGAGTAGCTGGGATCACAGGCATGCGCCACCACACCTGGCTAATTTTTGTATTTTTAGTAGAGATGGGTTTTACCATGTTGGCCAGGCTGGTCTCGAACTCCTGACCTCAGGTAATTCACCCACCTTGACCTCCTAAAGTGCTGGGATTACAGGCATGAGCCACAGCTCCCAGCCTATTTAAATTTTTTTTTTTTTTTTTTTTTTTTTTGGTGGAGACAGGGTCTCGCTATTGTGGCCCAGATCCTGTCTGGCCTCTAATTCTTGACCTCAAGTGATCTTTTCACCTTAGCCTCCTAAAGTACTGGGATTGTAGATGTGAGCCACTGTACCCAGCCTAATTTAGCTGATTTAGTAAATTTACAAAATTAAAAGATGTCATGCAAGACATTTCTCTGTTAAATATACAAAACTACATTTTAAAAGAGTCTTATTTCAAATTTTAAAACTCAGTTACTTAGTAGTTACTCTAAGTAAACCATATTTAGTAGTTACTCTAAGTAAATCATTCTTCTTTGTCACAGGCTAGAGAGTGTATGTAGTGGTGATTTTTTTTTTTCTGTCATTGTTTTCATTCAGCTTAGGGGGTTTGCTAAGACCTAAAATGTATGGTTGTTAAAAAACTTTGCAATTCTCTAAATATTTTTATTGTAGTTTTTTAAAATCCAGTTATAATGTAGAACATGCTTAATGTAGAAAACTTGAAGCACCTAGAAAAGCAGAAAGGCAAACAAAACATAAGAAGAATCTCCTTGGTTTCTTCATCACTAATATCTTGAGTATTTTGGTCCTTACAGTACATTTTCTAGGTCAAGAATGAATCCAACATGTTTTTGAGGCCTGCACTTTTACATTTTTGGGGACTTTCTTTAAGAAAAATAATATAAAATTATAAATACAAAATTGAGTGTGAACATGAATATTTATGTAGAATGAGAAAGAAAATCACAAAAATTTTAAATTTTCTAAAGTTAAAAAATACTCCAGATGTCATACAATCCAGAAAAATCAATTATTGCATTAACTCTTTTATTGCTTGACACTCCTCTCCCACCCCTACATTTTAGATTGAATACTCATTGATGATGTCTTCGAAAGGCAATGATTTTGTAATAGCATTTTCTATAGAGACTTAAAGAGAATTAAAAGAATAATTCAGTTTTCCCCCTCACATGGGTGATCACAATTAATATTTTTATCATTGCTAGTTTAGAAGAGTCCTTTTTTTTAAAAAAAAATCACACACCTTATTGGTATTGCCTCATCTATACCCTCTTCAGTTATAGATGTGGGAAGGGGTGGGGATTTCCGGCTAGGATGCAAGACCTCTTCTCACAAAGGCTGTCTAGTCTAGAGGGATGGAGTGTTTATGCAGCGGGGGTTGAGTGGCCCTGTTTCTGAACCAGAAACTGCACAGTCACTCATTTCCATCTCTTGCCTTGGGGGACAAATGTAGGGTCTAAGTACTACATAACATTTTCCAGGGGTGGGTTCTTGCTGGATCTGGTGGATGTGGAGGTAGGTTTGGCAGACTGCGGACTCTTCAGCCCAAAGAAAAACACCAAAATGGAGAAGACTATCTCTAGTCTGGGGCACCCTGAAAGTGAAGCTTTTCCTATTGCAACCATAATGGCTCAGTTGCTTGATGCTCACAACAAATCAATATGCCGAGACATTGGGTTGCGACAGAGAAAGAAGTTTAATCATATGGCTGCCAAAGGAAGACATGAGAGGGAACCTCAAATCCAGCTTCCTGTAGAGTTTGGAGCTGGAGTTTATAAGGGTTTTGGAGTGGGTTGAAGTGTAGAGATGGTTGATTGGTTGAAGAGTGCATAACGAAGTCATGGCACTGGTTGATGAAGAAACTGACTTTTCGTGCTGATTCTGTACTTATTTCTTCAAACTGGTTGGTGCCAGCTGTTTCACTGGAATTTGGGATCTGAAAAATACCTCTAGTGATATTTAAACAAAAGCCTTATGATTCTACTGTTAGAGATTCTATCTATAGTAACAGTTGGGATGCAAATGGTCAGGATCTAGTGCTAACTGACTTTAGTTACAAGGAAAGGGGGTCAAAGTGCAGCCTGATTAATGCTTAATAACTAGATTTCTGTCCTGAATTCTAGTTAACCCTGTAAGGATGGCTTCACTATCTGCTTGAAAGAGGACATGACCCATCTTGGAAAGAGTGGTGTAAAGAAGGGGTCCAGATCTGAAGTGTGGTGGCTTTTAGTCAATCCACCCTGTTCTTATATTTTAAAAAATAGTATTTGAATGACCTGTTTTTTTTCATTGATCAGTATATTGTAATTTTTTGTGCTAAAAATGCTTTTCTACAACATGATGTTTAATAGATGTTCAGTATTCGTCATATAAAAATGTAGTGTAATTTTCTTAACTTCTATTGCTGAATGTTTTGGTGGTTTTCCAATTTTTTAATATTATAAACAATACTACATCTAACATTCCCGTGCACATGTCTGATGCCATCTACCAGGCTAAACTTTTCTTAGGATAAATTTCTAGAAATGCCATTGTTGGGTAAGAAGGTACAAATAATTTTTTCAAGGCTTTGATAGAAACATTAAGACTTGATATGTTGTAGCTCTATTTTTCAAAAATATTGTGACAATACATCCATCCTGCCAATAACAGTGTAAGAGAGTAAAAGACTTTGCATTCACATATCTTGAATAGAAAGCATTATAAATTAAGAGTATTATTCAGCACCCCAGAGAGAGCCATTAAGGAACTGCAGACTGTTTTGCGAGAGATTGTAGGTAGGAGGCACATCTGTCTGACACATTTGTCAGAATAAGGCCGTGTAGCAGCTGCCTATGTAAACAACTTCCCAAAAGCTTTTTACTGATATCAAAAGCCTGACCTGTCATTGAATTTTGCTACTTAGGCAGTGCATATGGTGTATGATCAGACCTAAAAGAACAGAATGGTGAAGGTTTGGGTGTCTTTTGGGAAGTTGATAGAATATGGCAACGTGAGTTCAAGCCTGATTCAAATTCTGTATCTGCAATGCAGTATTAACGTCCTTTGTTTTAGAAGGATGGTCACAGACAGTATTTTCTAGTCAGGCATGAATACATTATTATCCTTTTATGTCAGTACATTTGATGACATGATTATTTTCTATCCGATTGTATTCACTATGAAATGTTAAGAAGCAAGGGCATATAGCATGATTAAAACCATAGAATACTATTAGTGAAAGCCGGGAAAGATAAAGAACAAAAGAGCTGGTACATATTGCTAAGTAATTAAACTAATTAGTTTTTAATAATGACTAGAATTTGTACATATTGCTTAGAAAGAATTTATACAAAATTTATTTGCTTTGAATAGTTTAAGTCTCTTATGAAGCCCATGATTTAAAATTATTTGAAATCTCACTGTCTAGGGAAGATACTACAATGTGACTTGTTATAAATAATTCAAAAATTTAATCAAAATGTTCATTTCAGATTCTTTGAAAACAAGTAATGATTCCTTTTAGTAACTGGCTCATGTCTTTTCCAGGAAATGCAAGGTGAAAACTATAAACATGATGTACCAGTCAAAGGTAGATGTTATAAAATTGAACTGGAAGAAGGAAAAGGAATTTTTAAAAGGCACAGATCACATCCTACATTTTATGTCTAGCAGCGCTGGGAATATATGGTACATTGTTACCATAACTAGGCCATATCTCTGTCCAGTTTCCCTGGATGAGGCCACCATCTCCTTTGATAATGTCTATTTCCCTGTAGTGTGGTTGTGTTTGCTTTGTTGATGTTCAAGTCATGTGAGGTGTCCTAGTTGTAACTGAATCTGGGCAATTCAAAAACTCTGGGTGATTTTTTCTTCCCAGGTGCCAAATTTTAGCCTAATAGAATGTACCTTTGCCAGACTGGGGCACTGGTGATTTAACTTATTTTCTTCACACAGAGCATGTATCATCTCATGGGCTAGATGAGATGCTGAATGTACTGAATTCACCCAACAATCTGATTTAATAGTATCTTAAGGATACCTACTGGGTGCTTGAGGATCGAGAAAGAAAAGCATTCAAGCTTCTTTTATTATAAAAGAAGAAGAAAAAATCCACAAATGCAGAATGCTATGGCTGATGTAAGAGAAGAAACATGAAATACTCTAAAAAATTTAAAGAAAAGAGAGGTCATATTTTTTTTTTTGGAAGACCTGAAAGACATCATGGAGGAGGTAGCATTTGAGGTGTGCTGTTTAACAAATAGTATTTTGACAGGTGCAAATGTAACCTTATAGCTAAGAGAACAGGTTGAGTAAAGGTACAGCACCATAAAAACATGACATGCTTGGAGAACAGAAAATCCAAAGTTCTATAGAAATATGGAGAGGTAGTGAGTATAATGTCAGGAAATGCTTCTGCAATGAGAGGATGTAACTTAATTGAGTAGGGAAAGGGGTAGTGGTAGCGGTGAGGACTCACAGGAGATGTTAGTAAGATTTTGAGCCGTGGAATGACATGATCAGAGTCTAAACATAGCCAGAAGACTCTGGTTTGAATTCTTGGATTGCTTAGAGGAGAGAGAGGATGAATGGGGACAAGAACAGAGGCTACAGTCACAACTCAGTAGACTGACCAGAGGGCATGAGCATTTGGGATCCTGGTTGTGAATGGTAGAGCATCTCTGGCTAACCTTAGCTGAAAGATAAGTATTGGAAGAATTGGTGGGATGGCTGGAGAAACAAGTATGGCAAAAAGAGTGCAGAGCAGGGGAGGAAGCTAGAACTGCAGCCAAGGAGAACCTACGTGAATAGTCTGGTTAGAGTCCTGCTGCTAGCTCTTGTCAGTGGACATAATTTTGACATACTGATTTTGCTATTGTGTATACTGTTTTAATAGTATCTTAGGGATACTATTAAAATATGATTTAATAGTATCTTAAGGATACCTACTGGGTGCTTGAGGTATTTTCTTTCTTTCTTTTCTTTTTTTTTGAGACATAGTCTCACTCTGTGGCTCAGGCTGGAGTGCAGTGGCACGATCTCAGCTCCCTGCAACCTCTGCCTCCTGAGTTCAAGCAATTCTCCTGCTTCAGCCTGCTGAGTAGTTGGGATTACAGGCACATGCCACCATACCCAGCTAATTTTCTGTGTTTTTAGTAGAGATGGGGCTTCACTGTGTTAGCCGGGATGGTCTCCATCTCCTGACCTCATGATTCACCTGCCTCAGCCTCCCAAAGTGCTGGGATTATAGGCGTGAGCCACCATGCCTGGCCTGTGTATACTTTCTAAACTTATATCCTTTCCTTAACTTTCCAAGACCCAGGTAGAACAATCCTACTGATTGATTTTTGTTCCGAGGTACCAGAGGGCTGGAAGAGAGAAGCTCCCTGACTTTGGCTTCCAGAATGGGAGGTGTTGCACTGTACCTCCTCATTCAGCACTCTATGAAAAGGAGGATTTGGGTGTGGGGAGTTCAAAAAGAACAAACACCAGTGCTCCCTGGACTCTGCATCTCTGCTTAAGAGACACATCCCTTCTCCACACTTACACTGAAAAAGAAAAAATACTGAATATTGCTCAAACAGCCAAGAAGGTATTCACTCCCTCTTCAGTGGGGAAGTAACCCAAAGCCTAGTCAAATTTTGCATCTGAGTCAGTATCCTTGAGAAATGCTCATTTTTCTTCTTGGTGTATCTTCATCCCATCTCGATATTCTGTCATCTCTGAACTAATTTTTAAAGCGACCATCACCAGTAAAACTTACGTACAATAATGGGAGAAGAGGGGAGAGAGAAGAGAAAGAGTATGCAGCTGACCAAGAGGCTGTTTAGAATTTATGACTTGGTTCCTCCACAATCTTTGTTATGAACCTTTGCTTCAGGTATTTGGGGATCAGAATGATTCTAATCCTATTTGTTTTTTCACTGTGATATTCTAAATGCTTATTACCGGGCCTGACACAGAGTAGGTTAATTAATGTTTTCCCAGCACATACCTATAAAAGGGGAATTCTAAAAGTGATAATCTGGCTTCCACTCACTCTCTTTCTCAGGACGTAGCTGCCAGCCTATTCTTTTTGCTAGTTAGAAATAATTACCAGCTCCCTAGCACCATTTCCTTCATTTTTACTCACTGGGGTGAGATACCTGAAATAGCCCAATTCCAATTCAGTGGAACTATTGTTATGTTCCGTAAATTTGTTTCTGTGTCAGAGCATTTACAGCATCTTGCACAGTAGCTGTCCAATCTCACAAACGTTGAGTCCTTTTGGGTACTCTCACCAAGTCTCTAAAAGGCAAATCCATCGTTATATGATCTCTGCTGCATCTGGGTGTTGTGGAATGTGATGACATCAGCAAATCTTTTGGCTACCAACTTATTGCCTTACTCCTTTTAGTAGAAAATGGGATTACTATTCAGGAGAAGCATTTGGTATATTTAGAAAAGAGCTGGGAGGGCAGCAGAAGTAGGCTGACTGGGAGGTATGAGTAACCTATCAAGCAGCTTCCTTGTATCTTCAGAACTTGCTTGGACCCACTTGACTGTACATCACTTCCCTTTGAAGAAAAATATGCCAGACTTTATGGCTGAGTGGATCAGAGACCATCAGGCCATATATACATCTCAGGGCCCATGGTCACTTGAGTCCTATTGTAAGTCGTTTATTCTGAACTTGGGCTCAATAGCAAGACACAAGTTTCTTTTTTTTTTATTTTTTATTTTAGTTTTAGTTCTGGGATACATGTGCAGGATGTGCAGGTCTGTTACATAGGTAAATATGTGCCATGGTGGTTTGCTGCACCTGTTCACCCATCACCTAGGTATTAAGTCCAGCAGGCATTAGCTGTTTTTCCTAATACTCTCCCTCTCCCTACTCCACCCCGTGACAGGACCTAGTGTATGTGGTTCCCCTCCCTGTGTCCATGTATTCTCACTGTTTAGCTCCCACTTATGAGTGAGAACATGTGGTGTTTGGTTTTCTGTTCCTGCATTAGTTTGCTGAGGATAATGGCTTCCAGCTTCATCTGTGGCAAGACATAAGTTTCTAAAGAGGGCTTTCCTCTAGAACCCAATGGGCCTCATCTCGAGGGGTTTGTTTGGTCTTGGTGCAATAACCTGATCTGCTTGAGACTCTGACTTCTCTGCGTCTTTGGGTTATAAGGTTGATGGCAGAACTCCTGGCTCGACTGGTGTGCTCTACTGTCTACCCAGTCAGAGAAGGTTTTCTTTGCTGTTAGCCTTACTAAAGGTCAGTGGCTGTCAGGTCACTTGGTAAATGTGCCAGAGTATCCCTCAAACCTAACTTATTTTGCTTTTCACAGTCAAAGAAATTGAGAATGTATTGCGTCTCTTTTATTGGTGGAGGGAAAAACTTGTCCTTTACTTCAGAGGACAAGTAATGTACCTGAAGCCACTGAATTGTGACTTTTCTACTTTACTGAGTTACCAGGCCCCTTTATTCTCAAGGGATCTATCCCCAGTTCTCTAGCATGTATTTCTCTTTTTCTAAGGAGTCAAGAGTATGGCTACTTCCTGCTTTCCAGGTCCTGCCAGCATGAGATGATATCATTGAAGTAGTGAACCAGTGTGAATATAAGGCGGTCAATGTCTTGTATACTTAGTTGTAACATAGAACAGAGAATTGATCTATCTAATTCTGGGGCACGATTGTTAAGGTTTGCTACTGTCTTGTCAAATACCAGAAATTTACTTGCATTATCTATATATTGGGATACCAAAGAAGCACCTCCCAGATTCAGAGCTGAATCCCAGGTTCCAGACCTAAATTGCTTTGCTCCTGTAAGGAAGACAACCTCTAAAACAGGTGCTCTTGTTTGTCACCATGTAACTTTGTTTCCAACCACTATCTATCTTCTGCAGCGGCCAAACCGAAAGAGTAAACAGGGATGTGTAGGTTTACCATTGCGTATCTTTTAAATTTTTGATGATGATATTAATCTGCAGTTTCCTCCAGAGAAGTGTTTAGTTTTTAGTTTTTAGTTTAAGTTTTGAATTTACTGTTTTGGTAAGAAGGAGGAAGAACAGACTTCTACTTGGCATTTTCTTCTATCTTCTCTTGTATTGCCTTAGGCTAGTGAGCCAATGCAGAGGGCCAGCCTTCCAATTCCTGGGGATCCCCAACTCAGCTATTGGCTCATGTGTGGGGGAAATAACCTCAGAATGTGTTAGGAAATTTACTGGAGTTACCGTGTGTGAACTCCATTTATTGTTTGCCCTATCAGATGTCTATTTACCTGGTTTGAAGCATTTTTCATTAAAAAGTCAAGTAGAGTCTCAGTAAGCTGCTCGTATATTCTGTCCTAAAGACTTCCTGTTCACTGCCAGAAAACTGGACCATATTCATTGCTTGCCTTGGCTATTATAAAAGCAATCCTACTTTGCTGCTGGAGATTAAGGCCCTTGCCAGAATCCTTCAGATCCAATTGAAATAAAAAAGCCCATTTCAATACAGTATTGTGCAATGGAATACCTAGCTTATGTAGATCGGTGGCTAAAGAACTTTTTTTATAGATATTGGCACTGCCCTGAGAGGATGTAGTGCAGGGAGTATCCTCTGGAGCACTTTGGGTCACATAGTCTGGGAGTGAGTGGGGATGGTCACATCATAAGCATACTTCAGTCTTCTAATCTACCAAAGTCTTCAGAATCCATTCATTCACTTCACACACTGAAGAATTTCTGGCATTTTATCTTTGCTTAGTGTAATCCAACACTGAGCCAAGATTTCTGTGAACCAGCAAGCACACTGTTAAAAATCACTCTCAGTTACTTGAGAAGGACATCAAATCTAGAATTTCTGCTGAGAGTGTCTTTAGTGATCAATTTAGGCCAGATCTAAAGCAATATTTTTTTCTTCCTTGGACAAATACTTTAAAATACATTCTCATATATATATATATATATATATATA